>CAXKVV010000298.1:0-30706 GCA_964058805.1 Schoenoplectus triqueter | reverse complement strand
GAAAAACTATATTATTATAATCCTCGATTTGTGTCTCGTCATCCGTCGATGCACCATATAATATTCAAGGATGTTGTTCACGAATATAATGTAAATATTTAAACATATTTTTCGTCATCGTACACCATAAATATATAAGTATTTGGATTAAAACAACGGTTGACTTGATCAACCTGACTGTTCTTACCAATGAACCATTGTTCCAAAATTTCACTAGGTTGATATCCTATCTAGTTATGATAGTATTGGTTCTAATATTTCTCATTGCTAAATTATTCGCTTCTAGACTCCTAGTGCGTGCATGAGAGATCTAGTTTAATATTCTAGGTTATTTTCATTCTTAACACTTTATTACTTTTATCGTTGTTATTATGGATGCATGGTACATGTAGGGTCCGTTTGGCACCCAATGGAATAGCAAAAAGTTATAATAGAATAGTTATTCTGATGAATTAATTTGCCAAACGAATTTTAGACTAAGTAGAAGAGTGCAGAATAGTGCTAATCCGGTATACCAATTTATAGGTGGAATACCGGATTAGCTCTCGTCGGAATAACGATTATTGTTTGATTATATTATGATTATGATTAAGATTTAGTATTATTATATTATTATATTATATTTATGATTATAATTTATTATTATATTAATATTATGATTATGATTTATTATTATTATTATCATTATATTATTATTATTAAATTATTATTATCATTATTGTTATTATATTATCGTTACCATTAGTATTATTATATTATTTATTATTATTATAAATATAATTTTAATATTATATTTTAATATTATGAATATAAATATAATTATTTTATTATTATATTATTATGATCAAGATTATTTATTATTATATTATTATATTATGATGATTGTGATTATTATTATTTATTATTATTTTATTATGTTGTATTATATTATTATATGTTGATTATAGTGATGATTATGATTATTATATTATAATTATATTATTAAAATTATGATTACTTATTATTATTATATTATTATAATTATGATTGTAATTATAATTTTTTATTATTATATTACTATATTATGATTATGTTTATTATGTTTATATTTTTATTATATTACTATTATAATATTATTATTTATTATGATTATGATTATGGTTATATTATTATGATTATGACTATAATTATTGTTATCATGATTATGATTATTATATTATTAAAATTATGATTATTTATTATTATATAATTATAATCATGATTGTAATTATAATTTTTTATTATTATATTACTATATTATGATTATGTTTATATTATTATTATAATATTATTATTTATTATGATTATTTTTTATTACTTTTTTATTATTATTATCTTACTATTATGATTATTATTTTACTATTATTATTATCATCATCATTATTAGTATCATAATTATTCATATTTTAACTATTCTGAGTAACAACTGTCAAACGATATTTTCGCTCTTCCGAATAGTCAAGAATACCACTCTTCCAAAAAAAATATTATTCTATCACTCTTCCAAAATTACCACTCTTCAAAAGCTATTCCTTAATTTGCCAAACGGACCCGTATTGTATACCGAGTATCTTAAGCTTTTTAGTCCAGTGTAAATGTGTGTGAATTAGATTGCGAACCCCTCTTTTGTTGGTCTTTAACTCATATTTATAGGTTTTCTTTGAGATTGAAAATTAATATATCGGGACAGGAGTCGGACCAAACGGATGGTCTCGGGTACTCGTTGTCCTGAATATCCAAGACCTATTTCTTGACAGGCCTAAGCCGAGGTTAGGTCCAATATTACTGGATATCTATCAATTGCAAACAATGAAATTATGAAAAAAGTATGAGAGGTATTGAGTAATTGACCTTGAGTGCGAGGATATGCAAACAAAAAAAAGGTGTGTTCATTACGTTGTACTCTTGCTAGAACTCTATTAATTTTTCAACGCACGAATGCTGTAGTTTTATTTTCTTATCTACCTCTGGAGATGACATTTATAGTAAAAGGAAATCTTTTTGTTCTTTTATAATTTATATTTTGTAGGTTAAGTTTTCGGAATTTACTAATTTTTGTGAAATTCATATTTGATTATTGAATTTTTTATTCATTTTTAGTCACTAAATTTAATAATATTTTCTAAATTAATAACTTTATTGTCTTCTCCTATCCAAAATCCTCATGACAGTTAAGAATGTATTAAAGTACCAACCGAGCGCTACTAGAAATAAAACATAATAAAATAAATAAATAAAAATAGATAAATAGAGTTTACCGGTTGCATAACTTTGAAGCTAGCACCCATTTTTAACTTCATCCATTGTTGAAAATTGAAGCATATTCGTGAAATCACAAATACTTATTTTAGAGAAGTATTCACGCTCATATGGTGTAGTGATCTTTTGATGATCTCCTCTCAGGATACTTCAACTCTTGCATTCATTGAATCTATTGAATTATATTATTTAGCTCGGAGAATTTATTTAAATTATATTATTTATTCTTCTTCCTGACTTTTGTCATTTGTGTTATCTTTTCTAAATGACTTATCTTACATATCGTGCTCAATGATGTATATATAAACGTCAAAATTTTGATTATTGTGCTCAAAATTAAAGCCGTAATATATATATGGTAGTCATTTCTTTATTATACGGTCAATATAAGGTAGCATCTCAGTGATCAAGGATGACAATAACTTGACCAATTAGTGAAAATAGTAACGACGAATGAATAATATTTGAATCCTAAACCGGTCTTAACCGAAGGCGTTTATTCCACTACAACATTCTTACAATAAATAGGTGTTAAAATCCTGTAATTAATCTATCGACTAATTTAGTAATTGCCTTTATAGTTTAGTTGTTTAGTTAGAATAAATAATTATGATATAATTGAATAATTTATTCCTTTATGATGGCATACACTTTATGATGTGGCTATCCCCGTGATTTTTTTTTTGATTCAAACGGCCCTTAGGCATTTTATTTGGAATGATTGTTATATTGTACTCTTACATGGCCCAAATTAAAAAAATACTCGGCTCAGGGTATAAAAGCAGCTAAATCACTTCGGAACCCTAACTTCGGAACCCTAACCTGCCTCATTTGCAAATTTTTTCAGATCTTGGAGAGTTTCCGCCTCCCACCAATCTCATCCAGATTTGATGAGCTTGCTTGCGATTCCCTTAAAGTCCAGCTACAACAAACACTTAGGAACCGCCAGCATCATTATTTTTCACTCTAATCAGGATCAAACACACCCCAGTAACGCAACTCGTGCAACGTCGGGCTGCCGATGTAGCTTCGTCCGGTACGGCGTGCGAGGTTAGCTAGCTGGTGAACAAGAGATAGTTGCTCCCTTTGCACAATCGGAACCCGACCCGACCCGACCCATTGACACCCCTAATTACAGATTATTCGTTAAATGGATAAATTCAGTTCATATGCTCCTAAAAATACTTAGTTCAGAATAACAATGTGAACTCTTGATAATATCTATCTACGAGCTTGAGGAAGACATGCCTTAGAATCGTTCAGAGGTTCCGAAAGTGGTATGCAAGAGATTAAGTATATTTTTATTATAAATAAATAATAAAATTTACTTTGATATAATTTATATCTAAATCAATTGCAAATATTCTTAAATTTATAAATAAAATTAATTTATTATTTAATAAAATATGATTTACAAAACAATAATATTTTTTTTAAATAAAGTCGTACAATAGATAGTTCTTTTTAAAATAAAAAATAGTTGATTATTAATTTATTTGATGGATATATTTTAAACCCCTCATTAATGCATGTAAAAATAAAAAATAAAATACTGAGATAAATTACATTGATTAAAATATAAATGTTAGTTTTTCAAATTATCGATCCATGCCGTTCGATTATGAAAAAGCTAAAAACTAATGGATAAATCGAGTGCATGCACTATTTATAATATAATATAAATATTAAAAAATCATCTTTATTCAAATTCATCAACGTTTAAGTTATTTGTCGGCATCTTTTTCTTAGTCAGTCGCCAACACTAGTTTAAAAGCCTCGTAATATATAATTATTCAAAAATAAGATTTCCATGGATGTAAGAGCATCCTAATCGCACTGTTAAATTGATTGTAAAATCTCCATTGACAATTGTCACTCTGATTTCAGAGACACAGAGACTAGATATAATTAGACAAATTGCCTAAATTTGACAGTCTATTTGACAAATCATATGAGCAGGGAACAAAAAATTAATTATGAAAATATCATTTTAATAATTTCATTATATTTCTAAATGTCACTTTTAATTTAGTTCTAAAGAGATTGTCGATTTATTGATACGGTATGAAATTTTAATTTTGATAATCAGAACTGATGTGGATGCTCTAATATCTAGAACCATTAAATTAAACTATAACTAGCATTAACAATTTAATTTTATCATATTTAGAAATCAAAATAATATAAAATTATAATATAAAAATATATAGTACAATTGCTATATATAAGGGCAAAAACAAATTGCATAATAATACCACGAAACACACAAATTCGACAATGATTCTTGAAGCCAAAAAAAGAAAAAGAGATTTTCAGGAAAAGAATAAGAATCAAATGAATTAGGCAATTAATCGGTTCAACGGTCATAAAAGTGATACTAGCACATCTTTTATGAGTGATGTAATAGTAATATTCACTTTTTCTAAAAAAACCAATAAAATTGAATCAGCCGCTGATTAATCTTAACGGGAATGAAATCGCTCTAGAATCTTTTCATTAATAACGCCCTCGATTCTTTAATTAATCAATGCGAACCACCCCCCACAAAAAGCTTGTTCAGGAAGCATCCTTAGCCGCCCGCCTAAATAGAGCAATCCTTTCCCGAGTCGCCCCTTTCCATTAACGACAATGGAGTGCTTGTCCCGCCGAATTGCCCGAGCCACCCCTTTCGTTTCGCGAGTCTCAACCTTTGTAACCCTTTCCAAAACTAGTTCACACACAGTAATAGCTTCCTCCCTCTATTCTTCTCATGGCATATTCCCTTTCCAAAACCCTAACCCTAGCGCGAACAGCCAATGAAAGGAGAGGAGGGAGGAGACTCGCCTTTGCGGCTGCAACTGGGCGGGAGCTTCAGCGAGATGTGCTGATTGTGATTTTTCTGAAGGTCGAGTTGATGAAGGCGCTTAGAGCCATCTGGATCGATGTGTCGGTCATGGCGGAGGGTTGCGAAAGAGGAACCAGATCTCTGGCGTAGAATTGTCTTGTCGAACCATTGCCACGGCTGTGATGCTTTTGTTACCACCAGTATCTCTGTGAGAGGTGATACCTCCATTACTTCCATTTCTGTTTTTACTTTTTATAGCTTCTACTAAATTCCGACTTGAGCCCAGTTAAGAATACATGGCCTGCAAATGGGTTTTAATCCGCTAGTTCCTGGAAAAATCTTTCGAAACTGTTTATGAATCATATGGTCTAAACTTCATATAGGCTTATTTATTTGGTAGGTTTTTTTATGAATATACACCAGAATGTAAACGAATTTGGGGCCAATTAGGCCTGGGAAGTTCTGGAGTACTGGTATTCGCGCCTACCAGTGATTAATTTGTTGCACGACGATACAAAATTCATAACTGGCTAAGATTTCAAGTTTAAAACACACAATGTTGTAGATTTAAGCCATTTAAAAAAATACTCGATCAAAATAAAAGAAAATTTCTGACAAAAATTAAAAGAATTAGAGTTTGTATATATTTTTTTCTCTAATTCTTTTAAATTTGTCAGAAAATTTCTTTTATTTTGATGGAGTATTTTTTAAATGATGGTGTGAAAGGTTATATATATTAATCTCAAGCATATTAATAAAAACAAATAACGAACACACAACGTTGTATATTTAAGCCATTTAAAAAATACTCTTATCAAAATAAAAGAAAATTTCTAACAAAATTAATAGAATTAGAGTTTTGTAAATATTTTTTTCTCTAATTCTTTTAATTTTTTCAGAAATTTTATTTTATTTTGATCGATTATTTTTTAAATGGCTTTAATCTATAAAGTTGTGTGTTCCTTATTTGTTATTATTAATATGCTTGAGATTAATATCATATAACCTTTCGCACCATTATTTATGGTCTTTATATAGGCTTATTTGTCTTGTATGCTTTTATATGAATATGCACCATAATGCAAACAAATTTGGGGCTAATTAGGCCTGGGAAGTTCTGATATTTACGCCTACTAGTGTTTAATTTGTTGCACGACAATAAAAAATTCATAACTGGATAACATTGCAAGTTTAAAACACATAACATTGTAGATTTAAGACATTAAAAAAGTGCTCGATCAAAATAAAATAAAATTTGTAACAAAATTAAAAGAATTGCAGTTTGTAAATATTTTTTCTCTAATTCTTTTAATTTTGTGAGAATTTTTCTTTCTTTTTGATAAAGAATTTTTTAAATGATGGTGTGAAAGGTTAATAATATTAATCTCAAGCATATGAATAAAAATAAATAAAAGCGCACAACGTTGTAGATTTAAGCCATTTAAAAAATATTCGATCACAATAAAGGAAAATTTCTGACAAAATTAATAGATTTAGAGTTTGTATATATTTTTTTGCTCTAATTCTTTTAATTTTGTAGAAAGTTTATTTTGTTTTGATCAATTATTTTTTAAATGGCTTTAATCCACAACGTTGTGTGTTTGTTATTTATTATTATTAATATGCTTGAGATTAATATCATATAACCTTTCACACCATTATTTATAAATTTAGTAGTGTTTGTTTTTTGTCAATAAATTTTTCATGATAAAATGTTGAGGGCCTTTTTGGTAAAGATCTATACATATGCAGTTTATTTTGTGTGTTCACCCTGAAACTTATCTCAAGCTGCCATTAATTGAATGTACCACCAAACATGAATTATCATAGAAATTTACTATGGATGAATTGTAAGCGGTGAAGTGTTTACTATCCTACAACTAACCTGATCCATTCTGCTTTGAGTAAGGGTTTTTAATGTTTATTTTTCCTTTCACTGAAAAGTCCAAAATTTTACTGGCTTAAGGTGATGCTTGGATCAAGCAAAGAATAAACTATCTTTATAGATAAAGTAAGTTTCAGATTTACTTTTGTTGTTCTTGCTTAGCACATAGAAATGTTTGAGCGGCATCACCTCGAAGAAAAAAAAATATTTATTATTTATTTATTTATATATTCATTCATTTATCATTTTTACTGCTTCATGGTCATCTCAAGAGGAGGATCTTGGCCAGCAAATCTAGACCAGACTTTTTGCTGCTGACCAGAAAAGGTATTTCCTAACTTTTTTTACATGTATAAGCAAAATCTATGTATGCTCTGGAGTTTTAGTTACAGTGTGTTTCATGTTAATATGGTGCAGTCTTCTCATTCTCATATCGTATGTAACACTGATTTTGTAGGGAATTGTTCTTCTGCGTGGCAGATGGTTTTTGGGTTGGTCTGGTTATTGGTTTTGTGACCGAGTACTACACAAGAAATGCATACAGGTACTAAAATGGATATCTTTATTTAAGGAAAAATATATGTGGTATATTATGCTTGTGAAAAATATGAATTAAACATATATTTTGTAATCATAGCCTGAAGCTGTTGTGTCCATCTTCTGTAATGGTACTGAAAAAAATAATGCATCAAATTTGGAATTTTAGAGCTTCTTCTGATGAGCACTCTTCTAAGCATTGAAATTTGTCTGCAAATCAATAGGACACTAATATTAAATACCAGCGATTGCATAAACAATAAGCAGTTCAAATCCACTTATCTTCTTTCACATATTTATGGCTTTTCACTACTGCATTTTCCATATTCTAGTTTCTTTCAATTTTGACATTTCCTCCCTGTTGCAGCCCTGTGCTGGATGTTGATGACTCATGTCGCACACTGGCGCAGCCACCAATGTTATCTTTGGTCTTGCTGTCGGCTACAAATTCATCATCATCCCAATCATTGCTATTGCCGTGAGCATCTTTGTCAGCTTCAGCTTTGCAGCAATGTATGGTATTGCAGTTGCTGGCCTCAGTAAGCTCAGTACAATTGCCACTTGTTTGGCCATTGATGCATATGGGCCAATCAGTGAAAATGCAGGTGGTATTGCTGAGATGGCTGGCATGAGCCATAGGATTAGAGAGCGGACTGATGCACTTGACACTGCTGGAAACACAACTGCTGCCATTGGCAAGGTATTGTTGATTAAGTTCTATTTTAACTGTTTTATATTATCATTATAAGGCGCATATACCTTCATCCTGTGTGCCATTGGCTCAACTTTTAGAGACGAATACATACAACAACTATTACCTACTTAATAATTGACCAACCTGTCCTTCCAAGGTTTTGTTATCGGTTCAGCGACACTCATCTCCCTTGCCCACTTTGGAGCCTTCAACATGCTCAGTACAGTTGCCACTGGTTTGGCCATTGATGCATATGGACGAAGCAGTGACAATGCAGGTGGTATTGCTGAGATTGCTGGCATGAGCCATAGGATTAGAGAGAGGACTGATGCACTTCACGCTTCTGGAAACACAACTGTTGCCATTAGCAAGGTATTGTTGATTAAGTTCTATTTGAACTGTCTTATGCTATTGCTATATCTTCATCCTGTGTGCCATTGGATCGACTTTTAAAGACGAATACATACTTATTCTATTACGTACTTAATAATTGACCAACTTGTCCTTCCAGGGTTTTGCTATCGGTTCAGCCGAACTCATCTCCTTTGCCCTCTTTGAAGCCTTCGTGAGCCGTGCTGCAATCTCTACTGTAGATGCTTGGCCCCCGAGGTCTTCTTTGGCTGATCATTTGGTGCCATGCTCCTTAGTGGTTCTCAGCCATGACAATGAAGAGTGTTGGCAGTGAAGAGGTTCGCCGTCAGTTCAACACAATCCCTGGTCTCATGGAAGGAACAGACAAGCCTGAATATGCCACTTGTGTTAAGAATTCAACTGATGTATCGATCAAGGGCATGATCCCTCCTGGTGCATTGGTTATGCTTATTCCTCTCGTTGTTGGTATTCTTTTTGGTGTTGAGACTCCCGTCTGGTGTGCTAGCTGGAGCACTTGTTTCAGTTATTCAGGTATGTATTTGTCCAGCATGCATCTTGGCTTTTACATTGATAATGATAGGATTCCAGGTTTGGTGAACTTTGGTTTTTTACATCTATTTTTTCTTGTTTCTATGTCAGGTTGTTATTTCTGCATCCAACAGTGGTGGTGCTTGGGATAATGCAAAGAAGTGTATTGAGGTAATTTTACTTGGCAATAACTATATTTGTTCTTTACTTCAAATTTTAGAAAAAAAATTAAAGTATCATCTCCTATATTCATACAACAACAACAACAACAACAACAATGCCTTTAATCCTAAATAAGTTGGGGTAGGCTAGAAATGAAACCCAATCCGAAAGTATAAGATCAGAGATCTCAAATATCAATGATAATAATGATGATGATGATGGCAAAAATAAAATAATAAATAAAATAAAAATAAATAAAAATAATAATGATAATGATGATGACATGATAATGATGCTGATAAAATGCTAATAATAATAGTAATGCTAGTGCTAATAATAATAATAAAATAGTACAATAAACCTACATTATAAAGCATATTTCTAAATCCTTAATTCTAAAGCCTAAAATTCTAAAATCTAAGAATTGAAAAACCAAGAACCTGAAGTCTATAACTCTACTACTAGACTCTAACTCCTTAATCATGATTCTGGTACATGAATCTCCTATGTTCATAGTCACAGAAATTTTATGGTTCACAATTTATCTACCCTGTTCAGGCTGGAGCATCAGAACATGCCAGGATACCTGGCCCAAAGGGTTCTGGCCTGCATAAAGCTGCTGTGTTTGGTGACACCATTGGAGACCCCCTAAAGGACACATCTGGGGCCTCTTTCAATATCCTAATCAAGCTTATGGCTGTAGAATCTCTAGTCCTCGCTCCCTTCTTTGCTACTCATGGTAGCATTCTCTTGTACTTGTAAGAAATTCTGGTGTATTAAGGGCTGATAACGAGAAGTTGCCAACAGAAAATGAGATCTTAGTGAATGAAATCCTTCATGAAAAAGATGGGTCCATTGCTGACAGCCTTATATCTAGCAATGGTGATGAGATGATCAAGGTAATTGGTGAATATTTTTGTCACTTCAAATACTTCCGCATCTACTACAGCAACAAACAACAGCAAAAGCCTTTAGTACCAAACTAATAGCAGACTAATTTTGTTATTTCTAAAATTGTTAGGCAATGGTAAGAGAGGCAATGGAGAAGGCATTTTGTGACACTGTAATGAATTCATTGAAAGGAGACAAGCCAAGCCGAGCTACAATTAGGTTTTGGATCTGGTGAAGGAAGACAGAGATGAATTATCTTATTTGGAACCCTCAGAAGTTGCGCCAGGAAAATTTGGACAACATTGACCTTGACAATCTCAGGTGCATATAAAACCTTAATATTATTCATTCTTGAAAATAAAACTTCATAATAAAAACAAATCCTTACTCCTCACAAAAGGAGATTAAAAAATATGTTGAAAACATCTATCTGTCAATTTAGTAATTATAGACCATTGGATCATCAACAATCTTTGATCACAACCGTTAATAGAATTTCTAGTTGTTCAATCTTAACTGGCCCAGTTGGGCCCAAATCTTTTTCCGCACAGATGCATCAAAAGAAGCAGAAGATGCTGCTCTCACTACCAATCAGGTCTATGGTGAAAAGGAGCAAAAGGTACTGCTCTCACAGCCAATCAGGTTTGAGATAAAAAAAAACAAAGAATGCCACTCTCACTATCAATCACAGCCAATCAGGTCTGTATCAAATTACTAACTCCGATCTCACCACCAACTTCCATCTCCTTTCTCTCTGCCATATTTTTTCATCTCCTCCCTCAACCCTTCTTCAAGCTCAATCAATGAGAGGTTATTGTGTGGGCAGTTCAGGTTAAGAGCAACTATCCTGGTTATGGTTTGAAACCCACTGACAGTAAAGTTCACGTATAGGGATTCTGACTCTCATAATTTTCTATTGCTCCCTTTTGGTTTTTGTTAGGTGCAAAATTAATCAATGTTATTTTGGAATTCATGACTGAATAAGAGCATGGATTGGAAGTCTTTTTAAGTATACAAAAAGAAAAGAATGAAAGACTATAAACTGGGCATGCTGCGTGCATGCAAGTACTGATCAAATCAATGTTACAGAGTTGTCAAAAACCTGATCAACAAAAATCATCGAATGATTAATCTGTAAACTAAATTTGTCTCAGCATTTCAATTGGATCAGAGCCCTAAGACACAGGAAAATTTTCTATCTCAATTCAGGTGGTGAACCATGGAATCTCATTGGAAGTGCTTGATGAAATGCTTGAGGTTCAAGAAAAAAAATCCTATGTCAGCGATGGAAGCAATACAGTGTGGTACAACAACAACTTTGACTTGTACCTAGCACCTACTGGAAACTGGCTTGACACGTTGTACATTACCATGGCTCCAGAGATACCAATGCCAGATGAGTTGACGTGGCATGCAGGTAAATTTGAATATATATATACACATACCTGTTTTGTTTCATTTTTTTAATTGGTTTTTTACTTCTATTCAGGTATAACAATGATCAAATTCATATTGATCTCTTTTATGTTAGTTTGCCCATCAATGTTTTCCGTATCATTTTATCTCTTCAGTTTAGTAACTGGTGCAAATTGCACTTACTTAGATCAGGAAAAGGTTGAAATGATTTAGATCCCTTGGGATAGATGAAAATATATTGCAGGCTACGGCATGGATTGTACTTCTTAACTGATTTATAGTTTAGTTATATAGTATCTAATGTCTCATCATATTAGTGATTGGTTTGTTTCAATGCAGCCAAAGTAGTTCCCTTAGTTTACAATCCTTTCCGTCAGTACATCTGTCAGAATCAAAAGAGCTATTTTTTCCCTCTCCTGTTGAAAATCACTTTGGTTTTCATGAACTAACATCTGTTAATGTGTGATGAAAATTTTCAATTTACATGCACACCTTGTATGTTACGTATGACAAGTTTCTGTGAACATGTATGGATGATAGATAACACTAAGACAAATGGAGGCAAAATTTATTGAGGTGAATACCAACTGTGAGAAGCGGCAATGCACTTACAATGAGCTTTTGGAATATGACCTTGTTCTTCAAAAGGTATGTAAATACTATTTTCATTACAAATTAATTTTGCACATTAGTTACTTCCATAACACATCTGTTTTACTCTTTCCATTCCATCCTTTTCTTTTCAGGCTGGTGAATTTTTTTCACACTGCACAAATGAGTGCAGTGGTGCAACAAAGGGAATCAGAAGGTCAGCAATCTGCCGAGGCTTCTCTTGAAAATAGTACTATGCACTATTAATGGGTATTGATACAATGTTTGCCCCTCCATATTTCCCACAGCTTCGTAAGTGCGTCTCTGATAGAAGAAGAAAGAAAGCAGCTTGAGGCACTGCTGCGTGAATTCACAGAATTTTGTTGTAGGGGAAGCAAAGTAAGTCTTTCATCAGGGCATCGCTGAAAGGAATATCTAAATTTGTTAGGGCACTTCACTCGCTAGGGAAAGAAATCCATACGTTGGAAGAAAATCCCGGGGGGGGGGGAGGGGTCGTGAGGGGCTTTAGAACATATGAGTTATTCCATACATGGATAGAGGAGAGGTCATCGGAAGTCTCTACAGTGCTTAAGACAGTACTATCTACAATACTTCTGTTTTGGGTTAAAATAATTGGAATGGTATCTGAAGTTATTCCATTCATGGATAAAGGAGTCTAGAACATCTGAGTTTTGAACTTATAGTGCTTAAAACAGTACTATGCATGTTTGATTTTCAATTCTTCTATTTTGTTAATACTCCAGAAAAACATACTGTAAAAAAAATTAAATCATGCTTTTTGGGGAATATACATGTAATTTGTGATCCAATGGTGTACTATTGACAAGAATGAAATGAGAAAAAGCTAAGAAATCAACAATTCTCATGTGGAACTTCCATATAGACAGTTCTTTCTATTTTCTGAAATTTCTATTTCTCTGATCAAATTCTTTATTTTCTTTAATTACAGATTTGAACTTTTTTTGTCAAGTTTCAGGAGACTGGATGACAGATTTGAAGATTCTTCGAATGAGGTATATATTTAAATAAATTTCATTATAAATTGATTATGAGGCTTGGCTTTTTTCACTGTATATATTATAATTGTGAGGTCTAGCTGCTCAAGAAATTTTGGTTTCTAATTTCGATTAGCCTATTAATTTATAATTAAAGCTAGAAATCAAGCCAGCTATGTGTTAGTCTGGTTGGGTTCGGTCAATAGTTTTCATCTATACTGTCGTTGGCAATTGATTTCTATTTTAAAAAAATATTTATAATAGTAAGCTAAATTAGACCATAAAAAGAGAAAAAAAAACAAGAATATACGTAAGATTGATCAAGTGTATTATAAAAATCATTCTTGGGCTGTTATGGCAAAATTCAAGATATCTTTGTTTTTAGCTAATCTCTCCCTCTTTTGTGGTTATCTTAGGATTATACTCTTGATATATATGAAGATTTGAGCATTCACCTATTAGAATCACGATGTTATTATGATACAATCAACAGCAGGTGTTCCCCCTTGTGCAAAGTCTTTAAGTCAAAATAGGTATACTCGTCAAGTAATTTATAGCATGCGTAGCCCTACTATTCTTGCAGAAATGGTCATTCTTTATTCATATTTGAAACAACTTTTGTATAAATTATTGCTATTACTTTTGTAACTTGGAATTGTTCAGAACTTCAAATAATGTTGGTCATAGGAGCAAAATGCATAGGAATGACTATTATTGAGGTCATTAATTCTCCCTTCCTTCAATTTAATCTTTTTCATATTCCTACTTATTAGGAATGAGCTATCTGATGGCATGTGGAGATGATGGTGACATTTCTTTTAGGGACGAGACATTCAGAGGTGGTGATGCCTGAGCTACTATAGAGGTACTATATTCCTGGATAAAATTTTCTTATCAACGAATTGAAGCCTTGTACCTATTAAGCAAATTATTTGTTTAGGTTTTGATCGTGCTGGTGAGCTTCATAGAGGATACGCTTCCAATTCTAGCAGTGACAAAACATTTTATTCTCAGAGATCAAATGTGAGCCCTTTTCTTTTTGTATCTGACATAGAGCTTTTTTTGTGGTAACTCCTAAGTGTCCTTCCACGAGCATAACGGCCACTGTAGTGGTATATATCACGAGGGTAAGCAAGCAAAGAGTTTCTATAGAAGCGTGCATCAGTTAATGACCTAAAGTGGTATCGAGACACTATACCAAAAGAGGTAAAAAGAGATGAGGTTAAATTAGTTGCAATAAAAAGAGATAGGTACTGTTGCCCCATATTTTGCAAAAGTAACTCAAATTGAGCCTCTGTTGCCTTTAAATTAGTTGAGGTTCACTTGTGCAATCTACCTTAACTTGAACCCTTTTTATTTGCATCAAGTGCCAAAATGTACCTAAGCATCAACCACCACTTGCACAATAAATTTGATAAAAAGCTCTGCAAATCAATTCATTTCTGTGAAAGCCTTCTATGATATATATTATATTACTGTTTTTTATTGTTTAATCCTTTTTATATACAACAACAACAACAACAACAAAGCCTTTAATCTCAAATAAATTGGGGTAGGCTAGAAATGAAATCCAATCTGAAAGCATAAGATGAGAGATCCCAAATATCAATGATGATAACGATGATGATGATTAATTTTTTTTTTAATAATAATAAATATATAAATAAAATAAAAATAAACAACTCGAGTTTGACATCTGAACCTTTTTAGTTCATTGCACAGGGGGGTGATCACCAAAAAAGATCTTTTGAGTTCACTGAAGGTACAAATGCTAATGGTGATAAAGCCCTTGTTATTAGGTTGCTGAGAAGTATGTAATTCTAACAAAACTTTTATCATTGTACATACTGAGGTTAATTAAGGGTGAAAGAGGCTCACCAAAAGTTGTTAAGTGGACTAGCAAAAATCTCTCAATCTACCATCCAAACCAAGAGCTCATTTGTCTTTGCCATAGTTAAGGGTCTTCGGTTTGCACTCAATGAAATATAGGTGCATTTTTCTTCTCCTAAAACCTTCTTTTGGCATACCTTGCAGCCCTTGCTTTGC
Source organism: Schoenoplectus triqueter (assembly GCA_964058805.1). Taxonomy (NCBI): domain Eukaryota; kingdom Viridiplantae; phylum Streptophyta; class Magnoliopsida; order Poales; family Cyperaceae; genus Schoenoplectus; species Schoenoplectus triqueter. The sequence goes on along the minus strand of CAXKVV010000298.1, from coordinate 15,467 downwards.
TTAAAATCGGTGCAATCTTGTTAACACACACAAATTTACAATGGATGAAATGTAAGTGGTTTAAGTGTTTACTATCGTACAACTCAGCTGATTCATTCTGCTTCGAGTAAGGTTTGAAGTTTTTTAATGTTTATTTTCCTTCCACTGAGAAGTCCAAAACTTTATTGGCTTAAGGTGATGCTTGGACAAAGCAAAGAGTAAACTATCTTTGTAGATAAAGTAACTTCTAGATTTACCTTCGTTGTTCTTGCTTAGCAAATAGAATAATTTGAATGACATAACTTTGAAGAGAAAATATTTGTTTATTTATATATTTATTCATTTATCATTTTTTATAAAAAAACTTATATTAGCTGGGGTATCCCTCCCTTGTGCGATGTTTATTTTCTAAAATGAGATTGTATTTGTTCTGAGTCATCGTGAGAAAATAAGCGGTAGTTGTGAAGATTATCGCTTAATAATTTGCAATTGAAAATTTATCTTCTTTCTACTAGACAATTTATCTCAAAGTAAAGAAGATTGCAAAGCAAAACTACTGAGATGTCGTGGTTAGTAACCCCTACGCTGTTGTAATTATTTTGGTTTAGGAAAGTTATTTTTTTAGGAATTGGATCAATGTTCAGAATTTTGTTATTTATTTTTGGCAATTAGCTAAATTTAATATTGTGTGATTAGCAAAACATTTTTGATAATAAACAAAGAACAACATAGTGATAGTACTGGAATCATCTCTGAGATTAATCTCACGAGTATTTACCAGTTCTTGGACCGAATTACCACTTTGTTTATATGAATGTACTGCACAGTTCTTTTGTAACATTTCTTCTGTTAATTTGATAATACTTTTGTTCTTACAGATCCTAACTTATTGGTTCAACTTTAGCTGAAGTTGGGTGGTTTCTTCTGATCCGAATATGATGTCACAAACCAAAGAACTGAGGTTAGATTTATCTTCCTTGATTATCTGAAGTTTTAAGCAAAAAATCTGGTGTACCCTTCTCAATATTTGAAATTTGTCCCCTTAATAGCCAGAATGTTACTTCTTGTGAGTTTCATGGAGAATAAAAAAAGTTAATGATTGATTTATAACCAACAGCAGGATGTAAAGTGAGGAAGGATTTTTTTTCTGTATATATTAGGAAGGCCAAAATATTAAAGTGCTGATAGTCTTTAACATTAAATATGTAGTATTTCCATTGTTGAAGGATGCACTTGGGAGTTTTTTAAAATTTGGTCATGTAGATTTCTGTCGAACTGACAGATATTGCTTAATTTATTTCATAAGGTACACTGCTCAGTCAATAACACCCCCTCCCAAGAGGCGTCCTCTAGGTCATCTGTTCGATCTCAGTCAAAATCATCATTTTGATCAAGGTCGCCAGCTAATTTGAGGTCACCGGCAAGGTCAAGATTAAGACGGCAATTGGTTTAAACAAGACATCTCTGCGGTGATTATGCAACAGATAGTTGCCCTCCAGTAGATGTAGTTCTTGCAAGCTCTATCCATGAAGCATGCTGTTGTTGCGCATGCGACCACAGCACAGGCTCCACCTGAGTGTTCCGCTGCCGGCACAGTTGTTGAGGAAGCTGATGGTGAAGCAACAAATGGTAACAAGGAGGAGAATTGAAGGTCAAGGTCTAACATCTTTTTACCTTTAATTACCTAATGATACCTCAATTCAGAGCTTTGTTTGTGATAGTTCTAGATTGTTAATGTGGCACCAATTGCCTTGGTACTAAGTATAGTCAGGAATTAAGTAAGGATAAAATAAAAATAACTGCATTTAAATTTGGTCTCTATGAGATTGGTGATTCATTCAACAACAACAACAACAAAGCCTTTAATTCATGTCTTTTAATTTATAATTGTTGCAGTTGTTGTGTAAACTGGTCAATTCATGTCATATTGTTGGAGGAGACTAATTAGCACATTAGATTATGCACATTGTGCCAAGACTATCAGAAATAAATCAGAGGTGTTGCATATTTTGCTCTTGGACATAACTTTTTCATTTCTTTATTTGTTATAGGTCAACCAAAGATAATGAAAACTGAACTCATTAGTTTTTATTCTCGAATATTGATCGACTCATGTTACTCTCAGTGCTTCACAACACTATCACCATCCTAGAATGAGAGTGAAAAGGGAGGAAAAAATAAAATATGCAACTAAAAATGTACCAACAAAAACTAATTACGGTTATAATTTATGAAGGAGAAATCCGAACAGAAAAAAATGTGGAAGTTTGCGACCATGAAGTTTAGAGCTCCAGACTGCTTTCTTTTATCGGGATTCTAAAACTAGGGAATGTGATTTTAATTGTGTAACAAGTTGGGACTTTGCTGTTTAGGCAGGAGATATTTTTTCAATTTGGTCCTTCAAATTTGCCTTTCAAGGGCTTTGGTGGATGATCTTGTTAGAGCAGCATGCAAATTGGAGCTCTCAATGATGCAGACTTGCAAGGTCACAACCAATGGGGAGATAGCAGGGCATACCCATGACATGAAAGCTATACAAAAAAAAGGTTCACAAATTTTTGGTCATTTGATATGTAATTATCAAGTTGGAGCAGTTTCTAGAAAGAAATATATAAATTGAAGTATTTATTCTTTCTAGATCTAATATACACTCTTGGTATCTGTATGAAAATATTGTCTGAGAAGTTACAGTAAGTTAGGTGATTTATTATCCCTTCCTTTTTTTGGAAGGGGGAAATGATCTGGGGTGGAGAATGATGTCAGAAGTTTTGCTTTTTAGTATTTTTAAATTATTAATTAACTCCTATTGCTGTGTCTTCAGGTCACTGAAGACTAGAAGCTGTCGAGAGAGAAGGTACATCACTTGAGCGGGGATGCTGGTCAAGAAAGGACGGAATCTGCTTTAACTGATACCCGGTCCAAGTTATTTGAATCTAAAGAGAAGAACACCAGTAGCCCAATCGCTCTTATTCCTTCTCCATCCAATCCTGATCCTTTCTTCTATACAAAATTACATTTCCAACCCTGATGCTAGTATAAAAAGAAACAAATTGTCAAGGCATGCAACACGTTCGTTGTTTGGATCCAGCAATCAAGTTGCAGCAGCTGGAGAGTGTTGTTGAGGGAACTGTGCCTGGGCTGAAGAAACAATTGATTATTTCAAATAGTTCCCATGATCATTTGTATTTGTAATTATTAGTTAGATTTCTCTTCCATCAAGCTTCGCTATATTTAATTTTGGTGTGCAGAAGACTGTTAAGAACTGGTTAGTTTCTGACCTCTGGGAATCACTATTTCTTTTTAATTGTTATGTCAAAATGTGCTCGCAAAATCAATGTATGCTCTGAAGTTTTAGTTACAGTCTGTTTCATGTTAATATTGTGCAGTCTTCTCATTCTTATATCATATGTAACACTGATTTTGTAGGGAATTGTTCCTCTGAGTGGCAGTTGGTTTTTGGGTTGATCTGGTTATTGGTCTTGTGACCAGGTACCACAAGAAATGCATACAGGTACTAAAATGGATATCTTTATTTAAAGAAAAATATACGTGGTATATTTTGCTTCTGAAAAATATGAATTAAACAGATATTTTTGTAATCATAGCCTAAAGCTGTTGTGTCCATCTTCTGTAGTGATACTGAACAAAATAGTGCATCAAATTTGTAATTTTAGAGCTTCTTCTGATGAGCACTCTTCTAAGCATTGAAATTTGTCAGCAAGTCAATAGGACACTAATATTAAATACCAGTGATTGCATAAACAATAAGCAGTTCAAATCCACTTATCTTCTTTCACATATTTATGGCTTTTCACTACTGCATTTTCCATATTCTAGTTTCTGTCAATTTTGATATTTCCTCCCTGTTGCAGCACTGTGCAGGATGTTGGTGACTCATGTCGCACTGGTGCCGCCACCAATGTTATCTTTGGTCTTGCTGTCGGCTACAAATTCATCATCATCCCAATCATTGCTATTGCCGTGAGCATCTTTGTCAGCTTCAGCTTTGCAGCAATGTATGGTATTGCGGTTGTGCCCTTGGTATGCTCAGTACAATTGCCACTGGTTTGGCCATTGAAGCATATGGGCCAATTAGTGACAGTACATGGTATTTCTGAGATGACTGGCATGAACCATAGGGTTATAGAGAGGACTGATACAGTTGACGCTGCTGGAAACACAACTGCTGCCATCGGCAAGGTATTGTTGATTGAGTTCTATTTTAACTGTTTTATATTATCATTATAAGGTGCATATACCTTCATCCTGTGTGCCATTGGCTCAACTTTTAGAGACGAATACATACAACTTCCCTACTTAATAATTGACCAATCTGAGGTGATCTCTAAGACGATCTCGAAGGCTCCATGCCCCCCCATGATATGGGTCATCGTCGGCTGATCACCGCCACCGATGGGTGGTCCTCTTACATATCGCGTCGCTACTTTCAAGTAAGGCACTGCACTCCCTACCCCTCGTCTAGTCCACAACACAGGGTTCATACTCTCCCAAAAACATACAGGAGCACTCCTCGTCAAAACCCTAGGGCTTATAAAAATCATAGGAGGGAGTACCATCGCCACTCACACCATCCAAGCTATAGACAACCAATTCACCATGGCATCCTCCTCTTAGACCAACTCTAACCGCGCATCCCAGCCTTCCTCCGATAGAGTCTCTCGTTCAACTTCCCATGACAGCTTCCAGTCATACTCCCATTCCTCCTTCCCTTACCCATTACCACACTGTCTCTAAGGTTGGATACTACCACCGCCAAACATCCCGACATACCTTCAGGACCACCCCAATGCTTGGCCTTATGCCCAAGCATGTGTAGCTTCCGACCGTGATAATAGCAGATTTCTCCGTAACCAACCACAACTAACCACTGTTGAAAGGAACATGCCATGCAGGTACCGAGCTACGCTTAACAAAGCCCAGTTAGGCAGACTCCTCTCGTGGTTACCACTACCCCAAAACCCATCACACCCCTACTGGGATAGGCGCTGCCTGGACCGCCTTGCTTATGGCCACTGGGCTGATGAATGTAAGGGGTTACTCGTATGCAGGTCATGTCTCAACCAAGGTCACCCCCCCCCCAACGGCTCTGTCCATCTACAAAACCTCTCACACCAGGAAGTCATATTGGTGACGTCGAACACCCCACGGACAAGCCAGACTCCATAAACATCTATCTACACGATAACTACGCCCTCTCTAATGAGATTGACCGACTCTCTGAGGATTACGTGCTGGATGCACACTATCTCAAACTAGAGTTTACCCCATGAGAACCGTGATCTCTCGCGAGCCCTGCCGAACCTCACAAAGTTTTCCCTCTCACCTATCCCAGGTAACCTACCTTCTCGCATTTGACTCACCATTCACAAACAACCAATTCAAGGCAGTGTGTACGACCTTCCTTAAGCCATTGGGCTATATTGCATTTCCATGGTCCCCCGCCATCAACACAATGGAGCATGCACTCGGCTATAAGGTTGCAGACCTTCCACCACACGTGGTCCAGTCGCTACTGCATCCTTTGGACTCATACTTGCACCCGCCCTCTTGTGTCCCCGTCCTCAAGCAAGTTGCATCTTTTGAAAGACTATGATTAGCTGTTGCAATAGACGACCTATGTAAGGTGCCCAGATCGTCTCGGTGTTTCTCAGTGGTAGGAGAGCAATTGCACCATTGATCATAGTCAGCTGGGTTAAGGAAACCACCTTGTTTCAGTTTCTTATGGACATCATGCCTGTTGAATCAACCTACCAGGATATGGCCATGGCAATATACGACAAAAACCAAGTGAAGGGAGACATCACATCCATCCCCTCGCTAAACAACCTTACCACACCACCATCCTCTGAACGAGACCACTTTCCTCAGACCAACCTTATGTCAGTGAACCGGGTTTCGGTCGACAGAGAACTGCTCCTAGAATTGTACATGCAAGCCTCATTGCCGACCTCCAAGTCAACTTTACTCACTATCCTCAGTCAAGAGGGTTCGGCACAAACAACACTCAAGCCAACGATGAACCCTGTCGCTACAATAATGGAGGCATTTGGTCCTCACAAAATGGTAGGGGCGCTCCATCAGGGGGAAGTTAGAAAATCCTCTGCACAATCTTTCCGTACTGACAGGGAAGATCATTCCTCCTAACAAAAGGTGCTAGCGGCGGGAACCCCTGCTCTTAAGGTTTTCACAGTGCATCTGTCTAATGAATCTAATCGCCCTCCAACGAACACCATGTGTATAGAACACGCTTCAACCCATGTCACAAAAAGGCAAGTCAAGTTGGTGCCCAGGTCTGCCATTTGCCCCTCCCACAGCCACACCTATTCGTAGGCTAGTATTTTAGGGCCGACATCCCATCCCTACAAAGCTTGTATGCTTCAATACAGAGCCCATCGAAAGCGTGCCAACTCTTAACACAATTCCTAAGCATTCGGCCCGCACTCTTCAATATAAAGTCAAATGCACTCCTAAGCAAGCCGTCATCACTATGGAGAAATTACAGGCTCAAATCCATGACCCACCACTGCCCCCACCACAGTTCAACCGTTCCCTATCCCATTTCCTTTCCGACATCATGCCTTCTCCACCCTTTCCCCTCGACATCCCACAACATCACCTCACCTACCCGGCCAAATGAACACGAATTTCGATCAGTACGGGTCTAATTTTAATACCGAATTGCTTTTTCCATCATCGATCGCTGCCACTAATATTGCACTCGATACAGCCAAACCAAGCCAACAGGACGTTAATGTAATTACTGTTGTATAGCAAACTGTGTCGGCAACACCACCGCTCGCACCAACGCCTAATTGTCATGGCGCACACACAATCCCACCAGATATCGAGGGCAAGAAAGTGTTAACACCAATGGCCGACCCAGGTCTAAGGCGACACTCGGAAGGCAAAGAAGGTCACACTCTTTCCGAGACTCGTGGCCACTCCTACCAAAGCTCGGGCCAAGCCAAGCACAAAGGTAACCCCCCTAAGCACTCAAGTTTGCGCTAGCTGAAGCTGACCTAGAAGCTGGCCTAGAGAAGAGCTTGGAGCAGGAGTCAATGGAAGCTCAACCATTGGATATCACCATGATTGAGAAAATTGCAGACTTTGTGTCAGTTTCTCTCTCCGATGGTCTGGACTCCGTCATGCCCCCCAATGTTCCGCCGATACCACCTACAACAACTCAAACAATACCTCCCATGGGCGGCACTGCAACAAACCTTGTCAAACCCCTCACTCTTCAAGACTTGAGGTTCCCACCGAGTGATAATGAAGCTGAAGACAGCGTGGACCTGGAGGGAATCAATTTTGACGACATTGATCTTGACTCTGAAGATGAGGACTCGCTTGATGACTTGAAGGCAGGCAAACAAGGCTCACTAGGTTTAGTATTTCTCGGATATTAATCCAGCTTTGATCTAAGTTTAAGTCTGTTGGTTAGCTATTCAAGAGAACTATCCAACTCTTGAGTAGTAGTTCAGCTTTTGTGCAAATGGAAGTTACTTCCTTGTTCCCCTTTATTTTTATCTGTCAATCGGGTAGTGAAATGAAATAATGAATGTTGGTAACTTACCGGTTTTGAGTTTATGCGCGGGGCCTCGATGACCCAATCAAATGCTCCTTGGTTAAAGAGACACTGAAAACTTCTAAGACATCCATTCTATGTCTATAAGAAATGAAACTAAACGATATCTTTTTGACCAAACTTAACTCTATCCTCCCATCTTCCCATTCTAACCATACCTATGTGCTCGCTAATGGGTCCTGGAACCGCATGGGCAACATCACTTAGCCTAAATCAATCGTACAACCTAACCTTTTCCAACATGGTAGTACTCACTAATAACTTAGGCCTAAGCTTTATGGTCACCAACGTCTATGGTCCAATAGAAAACGGTCGAAAGAATGACTTCCTTATAGAAATGAGAACTATCTATTGCCTTAACAGCCTACCTTGGTTACTACTTGGCGACTTCAACATCCTAAGAGACCTATTTGATACAACTGCGACGAACCCTAACACCTATTCTATGCTAGCCTTCAACACGTTCATTATAGACCTTGAATTACAAGAACTCATCTTGTTTGGTAGGCAATACACATGGTCAAATAAGAGGCCCACCTCATCCTTCTCCAAACTAGATCGAATGTTACTATTCAAACAATGGGAAACACTTACATCACATGTACCCCATCTTTGCGATCTATTGGTACGTACCTCGGACCATATTTCTTTGTTACTACGATTCAAAAGAATTGACAACCTACCGTACAGATCATTCTGTTACGAATGATATATTGGCTAGGGTTTCAAGAGGCTAGGGACAGTCCTCAGAGCCTGGCACTCTGTACTGATAACCCAGAACCCAGCTAAAGATCTACTTAAATTAAAGAGTGTACGTGATCATATTAAACCTTAGGCAAGGTCCAAATTCCACAGGTTCAAAAGTCTTTTGCAAAGAATCAGATACATCATTTAGATCCTCAACAGGACGGAGAAAAAAAACTTTATCCACCCCAAAATTAAGGTTACATGTGCGACTGAGGGAACACACTTCATACCTAGCCAACATTAATGAACTAAAATGGAAGCAATGATCAACCGTCAATTAGTAAAGAACGGGTGACAAGAACACCAAGTTCTTTCATGCGATGGCATCCGCAAGGAGATCTCATAACTTCATCCCTCAAAATCACTACCCAACCACAGGATCCCAACAAGTCCTCGATAGTTAAAATATCCCCCCCCCCCCATCATGCAAGAGTGCACTGTACGTTACGTTGCCCTTATGGGTGCCCCACACCCTCACACTAAACATCCAAACCTTTCCTTCTTATACCCAACGATTCAAACACCACGAAACAATCCCTACTCCAACAACGACTTCTTGTGACCCTTGGTGGATCCAATATCAGTTGCTGAACTTAAGAACAGTCTTCATAATATCGAAGGACAAAGTGGTGGGTCCGGATGGGTTCCTCATTGAATTTTTCCAACAATATTGGGATATAATCTGGAAGGACCTATATCGAGCAGTCACAACCTTTTATCACAATAAATTGGATCTCTGGAAGATTAACTAGGTCTATATCACTCTCATTCTCAAAAGGACCAGAGTTACAACCATCTCAGACTTCTGATCTATCATTGTCCTATCGGCCGTCCTAAAGATTCTAACCAAGATACTTGCCACTAGATTGCAACCTTACATTCCTTTCCTCGTTGACAAACACCAAACAACATTCACTAGAGGTCGACAGCTCATGCAAACATTCATAACCACGTGAAATACTGCATCACCTATCCAAAAGCAAAATCCCTTTGTTTTTTTTTTAAAAGTTGACTTTCAAAAAGCATTTGACAGCATATCATGGAACTTTCTACTCGAGGTTCTCAAAGTAAGAGGCTTTCTGTCGATATGGATAGTTTGGATATGAAACTTGCTAATCTTCTTAACTTCCTTTCTCAAAATAAATGCTCTAAAAGAACCATCATTTTATCATAGACGAGAGTTACGACAGGGAGATCCACTCTCACCACTCTTGTTCATCTTAACGACCGATATCCTGCAAATAGTATTCAAGCGTATGCACAACGACCTTATTTCCCTACCCACCATTTCAACAACGTGCCACAATTCGCAGATGATACGACCATTATCACTCTAGCACACTCTAAAAATCTCAAAATCATCATGACTTTATTACCTTGCCCATAATTTCAACAACTGTGCTACAATTCGCAGATGACATGACCATTATCACTCTGGCATACTCTAAAAATCTCAAAATTATCATGACCGCTTTGTTATTGTTTGGCAGATCTTTGGGACTACAAATTAACCTATCTAAATTCGAATTCCTCCTTATCTCGATACTGGATGTGCTTTTGCCAGTCGCACAGTCGCTACTCCGCTGTCAACCGCTAACCATACTGATCCACTATCTAGGCCTACCCTCGACCGTTCGCAAGCCATCACGTGTAGCATTCTTGCCTCTCATAGGAAACATCCATGGGAGATGTCAGGGCTTGGCAAATAACTGTCTATTAGTTGCTGGAAGGACAGTTCTTACAAATTCGATCCTCAATGCTCTCCCACTTCGCTACATGTAGGCATTCCTCTTGCCGAACTGGGTCATTAATACCATTCAAAAGATCACTAGGAGATACCTCTGACGAGGAGCGGAATCTTCAATCTTAGGATGCCATTGTTTAGTGTCTTGGCAAATAATGACCTTACCAAAGGCAAACAAGGGTTTGAACATCATCGACCTACGATTGCAAAATCAGTACCTACTACACAAATAGATATGGATTGCGATTAATGAACCAAACTCCCTATTAGCCTCCACACTAGCAAGCCTAGAAAAAACAATAACTATCATTGAACCCACCACCACCTGCAACAACAACTCATCCTATTTCATCAGGGGCCTCAATAGTCTGCTACCACTCTTCGGTGCATCCAACAGACAGTTATGGAAACGTGCTTTGGAAATGGATACCAAACCACATGCTTTCTACTAACTTTGTTTACGAAATGGATTCACTCAATTGTGACAGACGAAGGCACTGTCAAGAGTACGGTTCTTTCTATGGCCGCTGATAAACTAAATACGGGGGAAAATCTATAGAAAAAAAGGGTGGTCGGCGATGGAATCTTGCGTCCTCTGTTCCAACAATTTACTGGAGACGGCAGACCACCACTTCTCCATCTGTCCAACCGCCAGAGACATCTACTTATCCATCCTATCCACCCCCTCCCCCCAAAGCAAACAGTCATGGACACAAAAGACAGACAACGATGGGCATCAATTGCATGGACTATATGGAAAACGCAACGCGATATGTGCTCATACAAGAAACAAGGGATCAAACAACACTATAGGCGGCTGTTGGGTATCAACGGTACGCGATCAACACAGGCGAGGGCCATAGTAGTTATTTAGCTATTACCACTTTTTATTTGTCGTCTTCAATTTGGTTGTAAAAATAATTTACACACTTCCTGTAGTCTCTTTTTAACTTTATTTAATGAAATTTCATAGTAGGCTATTCGGTTATTACTTAAAAAAAAATAAAAACAAATAGAGAAACAAAAGCTTGATACATAAGAACTTAGAACCATTATTTTAACCCTTTTCTTTATCTTTTCTACAAGGTACTTGTCTCGGGAATATATGACAACCAATACTTAGGTCAAGTTCTGGATTTCTCACTTGGCATGTTATGATAATTAGGTTCGCGTGCAAATGAATCCATAACGAAAGAGGCTCACCAGAAGTTGGCAAGCGAACTAGCAAAAATCTCTCAATGTACCAACCAAACCAAGAGCTCATTTGTCTTTTCCATAGTTAAGGTCTTCATTTTACATTCGAAGAAATACAGGTGCATTTTTCTTCTCATATAACCTTCTTTTAACATACCTTACTGTCTTTTCTTTGCTTAAAATTTCTGAAATCTAGTTGACGCTCACAAATTTACAATGGATGAAATGTATATGGTGAAGTGTTTACTATCCTATAACTTACCTGATTCGTTCATGATCAACTTGATTCGTTCATGATCAACTTGATTGGCTTAAGGTGATGCTTAGACGAAGCAGATAATAGACTATCTTTGTAGATAAAGTAATTTCTATATTTACTTTTGTTGTTCTTGCTTAGCACATAGAATTTTTTGAATGGCATCACTTCGAAGAAAATATATTTATTTATTTACATATTTATTTATGAGTGAGGCTATGGTGCTTTGCGATGTACAAAATTCCCGTGTTTCACGTCCGTATTTCAAATTTGAAAGTTCAAACGGTTGATCCAAATTATTGAACATCATCTTCATATTAAAATATACTTGGAGATTAAATTATATTTTTTTTGAAAATTTTTTCTAGTTTTTAAATGGGTACAAAGTTTGCTGATCTAACGATTTCTACACCATCCAAAACTCTTAATTTTGTACCCAAGATTCAAAAAAATATAAATTTTGATATCGACAGATAGTTCAATATGATGATCATGTTCAATAGTTTTGGATCGGCCGTTTGAACTTTCAAATTCGAGATATGGACACGAAGCACGAGAGGTTTTGTGCTTCACGATGCACTATAGTCTCACTTTCTATTTATTTATTTATCATTTTTCTATATAATAAAAAAACATATATTAGCCAGGGTATCCCTTGTGAGAAAGTAAGCAGTAGTTGTGAAGATTAGCTCTTAATAATTTACAATTGGAATTTTATCTTCTTTCTACTAAATTTGTCTCAAAGTAAAAAGTATTGCAAAGCAGAACTAGTGAGATGTGATGGTTAATGACTCTACGCTATTGGTTTTTACTAATCGAATATATATAATTATTTTGGTTTAATAAAATTACTTTTTAGGAGTTGGATCGATGTCCAAAATTTTGTTATTTATTTTTGGCAATTAGCTAAATTTAATATTGTGTGACTGAGCAAAATATTTTTTAATAATAAATAAAGAACGATAGAACGATAGTGCTGGAATCATCTTTGAGATCTCTGAACTATTTACTAGTTCTTGGACTGAACTACCACTTTATTTATATGATGTTGCACTATTGTTTTGTAATATGTCTTCTGTTAATTTTATAGTACTTTGTTCTTACAGATCCTAGCTTATTGGTTCAACTTTAGCTGAAGTTGGGTAGTTACTGATCCAACTAAGATTTCACAAATCAAAGAAGTGAGGTTAGATTCATCTTCCTTGATTATCTAAAGTTTTAAGCAAAAAAAACCCGGTGTATCGTTGTCAATATTTGAAATTTGCCCCCCCCCCCCTCAACAGCCAGAATGTCGTAGTAGAAAACTGAATGTTAATTTATTCAATAACTAAGAAACTTGTTAAATAGACGTACAACAAATTACAATAGGAAAGACAAATCAAAATCTCTAATAGATATTCAATATCTCTAATAGATACAAGCATACCGCGAAGTAACTAAATGAGATTCTTTCTTTCTATAAAAAATATTTGCTATCATGAGATCGTAAGCTACAATGAAGTTTAAAATTTTTTCTTCTTAATTTTTATTGTCATATCCAAAACCCCCGTGTACCCTCTCAAATTCCCATCTAGTTATACCAACACGGTCATTAAGACCTCTTCATATGAAGAAAATTTTCTCTGCTAGGCACTTCTCTAACCATTCTATTTAAGACTTCTCAAAATCATCTCTTGACATCCTCGCTCAAACTTGTGAGACATACTCGTTAATGATGTTCAAAATCAAATCTCCACCAATCAATTTGACCATGATGATAATTAAGATTGTTGTGATGCGTGCACATTCATTCTTAAGATTTTTATCAATTATGTAAACATCATTTCTACTGCATTATTTTTAGATGTACCATAGTTTGAAGTTCGTTTTCTCCACCTACTTGGTTTTCTAACTCATTCATTTAGTCTCCTAAACGCATAAGATATTCATATGTTTTCTAATCTCTGTATAAATTATTTTTCTTAGCTTAATTGTTAAGGACCCTATGTTTCATATCCACTAAATCCATCTTGTCACATCCTGTAGCTAAGTCTAGCGAACTAAGCCCTTTCGTCGGACAATCTAATACTTATTTTTTAGTTAGAGCATGGCTCAACGTCAATAGTCCATTGTTCAATTTCTCTTTGATGAGAAACCTATCGATCTCAATATGTTTGGTCCTATCATGTTGCATTGGATTGCTGGCTGACTTATTATCGCACCATAATTTTATTTTAGCTCCTTAATCTAGCCTCTACTGTACCAACAAACTTTTAAGCCATAATAACTCGGCTCTCAAGATCATTGCTATGTACTCTACTTCCGTTATCGATCTTGCCACCAACGACTGCTTCTTGCTCTTTCAAGAGACCAAATTGCCTCCTATAAAGATGCAATAACCCAAGGTAGACCTCTTATCATCCGAACAACTAGTCTAATAAGAGTCATAATAGCCTTTAATGCTCACATGACCAATCTTCTTAAATATTAGCCCTTTATCGAGTGCACTCTTCAAATATCTCAAGATCGATTACACTGCTTTTATATGGCCTTTTTGGATCATGCATGTAACGACTCATCACACACTGCTTGGGACACATATGACTTAGATAAATCCATGTACCTACCAACTCTGATCTCTTGCGATCAGGTGGTTCTCTAGCCTCTACACTCAGCTTGAACCTTTGATCAGTCGGTGTGGTTGTAAATTTTCATCCCAACATACTTGTCTTTTTGAGAAGGTCAAGTGCATGCTTCTTTGAGAAAGAATCATTCCCTCCGCTCCTCGAGTTCTCGATCCCAAGGAAATATTGAAACAAACTAAGATTCTTTATCTCGAACTCTTTGCTCAATCTTACCTTTAACTGAGCAATCTCCTCCTCATCATCGCCTGTGATGATCACGTCATAAACGTACAAGACGAGCATCGTTGTATGACCTTCATGTTGTCAACATAATACTATATGATCAGCATTGATCTTGCTAATATCTCGTGCCTACCATTGTTTTTATGGATTAGGCTCGAGGAGACTATTTCAACTCATAGAGTGACTTTTTGAGGCTGCACACCTTGTTTGTGGTTTGATTCGTGCCGAAACCTGGTGGTATATTCATGTACATCTCCTCCAATAAGTTCTCATTAAGAAACACATTCTTCACATCGAGTTGGTGTAGCTTTCACCCACCATTCACAGTCAAAGAAATCAATTTCCTCACCGTGCTCAATTTACTATTGGTGCAAATGTCTCATCATAGTTTTGTCTACCAATCGAGTTGGCTGTACCCTTTGGCTACCAATCATGTCTTGTACTGCACGACTTTCCCTTTTGGGTTATGCCTCATTATGAAGATCCATTTGCATCCAACAACCTTCTTGTCATGTGATAGTGACACAAGTTCTCGTGTTCTGTTCTTTGTCAAGGTCCTAAGTTCTTCTAGCATAGCAACATTTCACTTTGGATCCTCCTTAGCAACCTGTCAACACTTGAGTTAAGCAACAGAGTCCAATGTATTGAATATCTGATGATATGCTAGAGTATGAGACAAGTTAAGCTATGTTATGTGAAAAATCATAACGATCAGATGAACTTCTTGCATTGGGCTGAGGGGTTCGTCTCGATTGCATAGGAGTGGGATGTTAATCAAGAGGTATCATATTGTCTGAATACTCAGAATCTGATCTAGGTGGCTCGTGAGTCGGGTGGGTCGGAAGAAGGGGATCGCTAGCACTACAGACACTCATTCTGCATTCTTCTTCTTGCATACGCTCTTAACTCCCCCTGCGTCTGAGTCCCACCACTCTTGAGCTGAACTTCCTCATTTTTTGGCACCTCAGTTGATTGTACTGGCTCCTCATCTGATCATCTTGGCTCTTCTGACTGTCCTAACATCCTAAGATATATCAAATTAGGACAAGATATCATCCTTACAAGTACTAGTCTCTCACCAACACTATTCTCTTC
>CAXKVV010000297.1:0-33105 GCA_964058805.1 Schoenoplectus triqueter | reverse complement strand
GTAAAAGAGTACAAAGTATAGTATAGTTAGGGATAGAGGCAGCATACTTATTGACTACTTGAGCTACACTAGACTGTTGTCTGACTAGTCTACAAAAGGCCTCTACCGCATAACCAAGAGCCATTTCTTTCTCCTGAAAATGGTGGAGAATAAATTATCAATAATGGTAAGAAGTAAATACCAAGAATGGCATGGCACATAACAATTGGATGTTGCACCAGCTTATTAATATGTGCATAATAGCAGATCTGGCTTGATTTCTGTAATTAGTATACAATTACATAGATCATATGTAGATCAGTGGTTAGATTAAAGAAAGATCTGTATTATAAAAAAAAGAAATAATTTATTTGCCAGCAGCTATTAAAGCAACATTGTAGCATGTCCTCGTGTTCACAACTCAGTAAAAATGAACATTACAATTTATACCCCTGAAAAATATGAAAGATAACAAGCATTGCCCCCAACACACCTGCTCACCCTTAACCTCATAGTTTCTTCAAAAGAATAAAAGACATGAAGAAAGACCAACTGTGCTCCCTCATCCATGTGAGGAGAACAACGAGCACGACAAGTCAATTAATGATAAGCAATACATTACATTTTTAGGGACGAACTGTTAATTATCTACTTTTTCAATATGCAGTGGTCCACATATTAATGTGACCAATTAAATCTACATATCAACGAAATCTTGTATTGATAGGGTACACATGCGACAAAAGTGAATGGGTAAAGAATAAGGCACCTTTTCAGAACTGGATGCGCGGAATTCCTCCCAATACTTCCTAAAAGCCAACTCCAATTCATGCTTCCCTCTGCTCCCAAACAAAGCAAATGACTGTTAGAAAATTAACTAGGAGACCAAAGGAGATTTTGAGATAATACTTTGCTTACTAGGAGACCAAAGGAGAATTTTGAGATAATACTAAAGCAGGATATATTCTGTACATGACAAGCTTGAAATTTTGTATGCAAAATGTTAACTCCCTATTGAGTGCCAACTTCAAATCTTTCCTTTGCTCTGTGAAATATCGTCATCTAAATTACCTTTATGGACTCTGGCAATAAGTTTCTATTTTCACAGAGAAAACAGAAAGATGGTATTAAACGGTTTTAAAAGAAAGAAAACTATTAAGTCTTACGGATAAGTTCTGTAGTAAGTTGACAGCATTACAACATTTCTCGGCTTACAAAAACATTCAGGTCAAACCTATCTTACAGAAAATTTCCCCCAACCAAAATCCAAATTTGTACTAAATCTAAGAAGTATTAGTTGCGTCACCAAATAGCAGAAAGCTTTCTAATTCTAATACAAAAACTTCCAAAAAGACAGATATCTCGCCATCAAAAGAAAATGGGGGTGAGGTCAAACCCATTTGGGAAACAAATCTTCCAAACAGCACGGGGGGGGGGGGGGGATCTCTCCTTTTGCAAATACAATTCCATTAACTGACTTCATTTCAAAAATCAAAACCAAAACAAGAAATTAAAAGAAAACAACGAAATCGTACAAAAGCTAGAGAGCTACCTGGCAGGAGACAAGCTAGGAGAGGCTGCACCGGGCTGGTATGAGTCAACCCAGGAGTCATCTGAGCCAGCTGAGACGGATACCGGTGCGAGCGCAACAGGCAAATGCTGGTTGTTGGGATAGAGAAAGGGGTGCCCCTGCTGTGTCCCAGACGACTGGGCCCCACCTGTCTGTGCTGCTGCACCAGATAACCCGACCTTGTCCTTGATGTCCTTGAGCAATGTTGACCATCGCATCATCTTTTGAGACCTGTCGAAGGGTCCCTCATCCAAGATCCGCCGCCTAGATCAGACCCCAGAGATCACAGCTTTTTTTTTTGAATTTCGGTTCAGATGCGGACTGGCGAGGGGAAGGGATTCGAAATGTTTTTTTTGCTCTTTCTTTTGGCGAAATTCTTGGAGGATGCTAGAAATCTCTTTTCTTTTATATTTTTTGGCAAGAGAGAGCAGAGACGCGATTCTGTTTAGGAAGGTATTTTTCTCCTTGTGTGGATTTGTTAAGTTCTTCTCCTTCCTCCTTTCCCCTTCTTCCCTCTCTCTGCCTCTTGTGAGTTGTGATGCAAAATCTCTGTTTGTTTTGTCAGAGACTTGGCAAACGAAGGTCTCTATCTCTCATTGTCTTCCTCCCTCTATCTCTCCGGTGCTACGCGCTCAGTTTCTCTCTCCTCCCTCTCTTTCGGCTGTCTGTTTTTCTTTTTGTAATATTTTTTCTCTCTGTTCCCTCTTGACCTGTTGTTTTATAACACTTCACATGCTTCCTTCGCGTGGCGAGTCACTGAAATCGTCCCATTGACTAATTGCACGTTTTGGTGGCAACGATGAGTTACATGATTTTAGCACGCTTCTTTTGTTGGATATTTGGCTTCGGTCCACCGTCGACCGGAGATTTGCCACGTTGGATGGAAAGAGATGCCACGTGGCATGATGCGGCAGTGTGATTTAGGTGGTGGAGAGCGTGCGGATTGAATGCTTAAACCGGTGGGAGTCTAGTCTCATACCGAATCGTTTCCAATTAAATTTTACTGCTTCTGAGAAAAGAAATGTACGCGTTGAGATTATTTTTATATGTTATTTTATTGTGCTCTTTATTTTTGAGATTTTTTAAAAAATTTAAGTACTGTTCTATTTCAGTATATCATAAATTCATAATCAATGAGTATTTTTTTTATAATTAGTTCTTGTGAAAATTATGGAAAGATGTGATTATAAGATCAAACAATATCGTTGAACTGAAGAGTTAATAAATTTAAATCCATAAGAGGATGTTTAAAAGCAGATCTAGGATTTTTGTTAGGGGGGCAATTATCGGATTGTAATGGTTTATCAGGTTCAAACCCATTAACTAATCGGGTACTAAATAAAAAAAATAATAATTTAATATATATATTTAACTAATAAAATTTTTATTAAAATAATAATATTTTATATATTAAAATAATAATAAAATAAAGCTCAAAGTAATAGATAATCAAGTTGATGAAGAAAGTTTTTGTCTAAGAAACTTTATATTTTAATATCTTTGCATAATTATTTTATTATACACGGTATTAAATATTTTTTTCTCAATAAAAATAACCAGACAATTCAGGGGGCAAAAAAATTTCCAGAAGGGCAAATTACCGAAAATACTATTTTTCAAAATTTAAGGGGGGCACGTGCCCCTTGGATACACCTGGGTCCGCCCCTATTTAAAAGTATTGTAGCCGTAATTTTTAATGCTTGTATGTTATAAAAATATTACAAAAATTCTTACCAAAAATGCTAAAAGAATATCATCTTGAAATTAATATTTTTTTTTACATACATTCTTGTCTTTCATATTTTTCATGATATATATAGTAATGCAGATTTTCATCTATTTTTTTTTTACCAACAATTTAGAACTCCATGGATCAACGCACATGAGATGTTCCAAGCTAAGTTGGATCAAAATATAAAAAGTTGAATATGAGATTATGGAAGCAACTTTTGGCAATTGACTCTACGGGATATAATGCAAAAAATTTGAACTGCAAGGTCTATGTATTAAAGTTAGACCGACTGGGAGCAACATCACATCAGTAACGGGCACGAATGGAGATGAACCGGATCACTGGACGCTGGCAGTCTGGCACAGTGGCAATGGGCAATGGCAGCAAATAACTTAAGCCTTGATATGCGTGTAAAACATATGTCCGGTCTTGGGTAGTTGGGTTAGGTTTTTAATGGGAAGGGATCACTTGAAAATAGATTATTAATAATCTTGATAATAAATTTTAAATAACAACAACAATAAAGTTTTTAATTTCAAATAAATTAGGGTAGGATAGAAATGAAACTCAATCAGAAAGCATAAAATCAAATATCTCAAATTGTGATAATAATGAATATGATGAAAGAAAAAGAAAATAAATAAATAAATAAAGTTTATAATGATAATGATAATATGCTAATGCTAATAGTAATAGCAATAATAATAATAGTACAATAAACTTATATTATAAAACCTATTTATAAATCATAAAATCATATTTTAAAATCTAATTCTAAAATTCTATTTCTAAAACCTATGTCTAAATTCTAAATCCTAAAATCCTAAAAATCTAAGAACATGAAATTTAATAACTCTACTATTAGACTCTAACTCTTAAATCATGGTTCAGGTACATGAATCGTCATATTCCAAGCACTCATATCCAAAGCAAGCTCTTTGGGTATATTTCATTCATTCAAATCTCTTTTTATTGTTTTCTCTCATGTTAGTCTCGGTCCACCTCTTCCTCTTCTTGTATTTTCAGGATGATTTAGAATATCGCTGCGTACTGGTGCTTCATGAGGCCTTCGTTAGATATGACCAAACCATCGCAAATGATGTTAGACTAGCTTCCCTTGAATTGGTGCTAGCTCAAGTTGTCTCTAATATCATCATTTCTGATTCGATCTTTCCTTGTGTGGCCACATATTCAACGCAACATCCGCATTTCAACTACACTCATCTTCTGGATGTGTTGTCCTTTTGTAGCCCAACATTCTGCGCCATACATCATCGCGGGTCTAATCGCCGTCATGTAGAACTTTCCTTTTAGTTTGTTTGGGACCTTCTTGTCACAAAGAACACCAGATGTTTGTCTCCATTTTACCCATCCAGCTCTTATTCTACGACTGACATCTTTATCGATCTCACCTTCACTTTGCAACATCGATCCCAAATACCGAAATGTGTCATTCATGGGTACTACTCGTCCATCCAAACTAACATTTCCATCATCTGAGTTTTCCCCCCTGAACTGACACCTCATATATTTAGTTTTGATCATACTAAGTCTAAAATCTTTCGATTCTAAAGTTTGCCTCTACAACTCTAGTTTCTGATTGACTTCAATTCTGCTCTCGTCAATCAGCACCACATCATCAACAAAGAGCATACACCAAGGAATATCTCTTTGTATGTCATTTGTGATCTCGTCCATCATTAAGGTGAAAATATATGGACTCAATGCTGACCCTTGATGTAATCCTATCTTAATAGGAAATATATCGGACTCACCGTCATATATTCTAACATAAGTCACAACATTTGTGTACATATCCTTAATAAAGGGTAACGTACTTTGTTGGGACTAATTTCTTTTTAAGCGCCCACCACATGATATTTCTCAGTATTTTATCATACGCTTTCTCTAAATCAATAAATATCATATGTAGGACCTTCTTCTGTTCCCGATGTCTCTCTATAAATTGTCTTATCAAGAAAAATCGCCTCCATAGTGGACCTCTCAGGTATAAAACCAAACTAATTTTTAGAAACAGTTGTCAGTCTTCTTAAACGGTGCTCGATCACTCTCTCCCAAAACTTCATGGTATGACTCATGAGCTTAATTCCTCTGTAATTAGTACAACTTTGAATATCTCATTTATTCTTCAAGATTGGTACTAATATATTTTTTTCCACTCATCAGACATCTTATTAGACCGGAAAATGATATTAAATAGTTTAGTGAGTCGCGTTATTGCTATCTCTCCAAGATATCTCCATACCTAAATCGGGATGTAACGTCTTACCTGTTTTCATCTTTTTTAAAGCTTATTTCGCCTTAGACTCTTGAATTCTCCGAACAAATTATCTGTTGGTGTCAATTGATTCGTCCAACTCGATCGCGGTTTTTCTTACTCTCGTCGTTGAATAACTTGTCGAAGTATTCTCTTCATCTGTTCTTAATCTCCTCATCCTTAATATATTTAACACGGTTGAAAACTCTTGTCTTCCTTTCTCAAAGTTTAGTCATCTTGTAGACATCATTTTCGCCCTCTTTCGTATCTAATTTTTGATACAGCTCCGTATATGTCTAACCCCTTGCTTCTCTCACAGCTTTCTTTGTGTTTCTGCTAGCTTCTTTGTGTTTCTGCTAGCTTCTTTGTACTTCTGTATGTTTTCATCACTCCTATTGTGATGTAAACATTTGTAACATTTTTTCTTCTCATTGATAGTCTTTTGTACATCATCATTCCACCACCAAGTGTTTTTAGGTTCATATTTTTTTTCCTCTAGTTACTCCAAACACCTCTATAGCCACCTTCCGAATGTGAGTCGTCATCTCCTTCCACATATTATCCGCATCCTCACCTTCGTTCTACGATTTTTCTACAATAACTCTATTCTTAAACACTTGAGAAACATCTCATTTGAGCTTTCACCACCTCATTCTGTTATTTTCATGCCTTTATTTTGCCGAACACATACCATAAAATAAAAATCAGCCACCAAAAATTTGTGTTGTGTGACAACACACTCGCCAGGTATAACCTTACAATCCATGCAGTTTGGTCTCTCCTCCCTTCTAGTCAGGAGAAAATCAATCTGGCTCGAGTGTTGGCCACTGCTGAAAGTAATTAACTATGATTTTTTCTTTCTAAAGAAGGCGTTCGCTACCATGAGGTCGTAAGCTATAGCGAAGTTCAAGATGTCTTCTCCCTCTTGATTCTGTTCGCCATATTCAAAACCCCCATGTACCCTCTCAAACCCCCCTTTAACTGTGCCAACATGACCATTAAGATCTCCTCCAATGAAGAGTTTTTCACTGTTAGGCACTACTCTAACCATGTTCTCTAAGTCTTCCGAGAATCGTCTCTTGACATCATCACTCAAACCTACTTGTGGGGCATACACATTGATGACGTTCAAGACCAAATCTCCAAAAATCAATTTGATCATGATGATCATGTCTCATTGTCTCTTAACTGTGATAACTCCATTATTGAGACTCTTATCAATTAAGATACCTACATCATTTTTACTTCGTTCTTTTTCTGTGTACCACAATTTTAAACCTTTATTTTTCACCTCCTTAGTCTTCTTACCTGTCCATTTAGTCTCCTGAACACATAAGATATTAACGTGTTTCCTAATCGCAGTATCAACTAACTCCCTTAGCTTACCTATTAAGGACCCTACATTTCAACTACCTAAACAAATCCTACTTTCCCCGACTAGCTTCCTTGCTCCTCACACTCGTCGAGTCAAGTGCAAAGACCCTTATTCATTTGACACTACATCTGGGCGCCGATGCAGCGCGTCACTAAGGTGATGATGATCTGGCCCTCGCTCACTCATCACCATATACGGGTTCTAATATGGCGCGTCACTAAGACGGTGATGACCCGGCTCTTGTTATCTTATCACCATATCTAAGTTCCAATATGGCGTGTCGCTAAGAGGGTGATGCCCCAATGAAAATTGACTGAGTTTCATTTCCATAAAGATCGGCTGTTTTAGTGCAGGGCTCGCCACACCCACCGCAACCCTCCTCCTTTATCTTGGCTTGAGACAGACTGTGCAGAAACTAGTCCACACAGGCGGAGTTACATTTTAAATAAATATGAAAAAATTTAAAAATAAACATTATTATGAATATATTTTTCTATTTATAGATTATAGATTGATGATGATTTAAATTTTATATAATTTCATTATCGTTTGATAGTCCATCAAAACCTATCAAATTATAACCGTTGCAAATTATATAAAATTTTGATAGCTCTTGATGGAGTATCAAACAATAATGAAATTATATAAGATTTGAATCACCATCAATCTATAAGTAACATATCCATGAGGTTTTTTCTATTTTAAGAATTTTTTTAGTATTTATTTTAAAATTCATTGACAAGATTGTCAAAAGTAACTCATCATCAAGTGATCCCCGCCCTTTTTTAAAATAAAGAGAACCCTTTACAATCTTCACGGACTTTTAAATAAATATTAAAAAACATATATGTTTTTTTTGTAAATATATGATTGATAGTGTTTCAAATTATATATAATTTTATTATTATTTGATAATTCATTAAAGATTATACAAAATTTATATAATTAGTAGCAATTTCAAATAATTTGTAATGGTCGATCAAATTTTAATAAGATTATATAAAATTTTAAACACTATCGATTTATAAGTAAAAAATATATCTTTTACTTTTTTATTTTTTATTTTTTTATTTACTTAAAAATTTATTGTCAAAATTACACATTATCAAGGGATCCCTCTCCATTTTAATATTTACTAGAGCTGTAACTCTAGCTTCACCCTGATAATATAGTCCTCAAATAAATAATTAATAATATAAAATTTTAAATATATTTAATAAAATTTTATATTAAAGAAAAGTTAGACACAATATTTTGAGATGCCAAGCAATAATGATAATTATAATAATTATTATAATAATAAATAATATAATTAAAAATATGTAATAAATTATAAATGATTATATAAAAAATTGGATCATTTTAAGAGTTAAGTTTTATTTTAAGTACATTATACATATTATTTTAAATGAGGAGAGAGAAACTATTTTGTATAAACCCTTGGATTCAAGAAGATGAAAAGATTTAAACAAAATCAATGGTGAAGAAAATTAATGATGTGGCATGCTTGAAAAACTTCTAATCTAAGTAATAATGATAATTATAATAATTATTACACTTAACATCTTCTTTGATTTGTCGATTTGCAAAATAATCTTAAATTTTATAATTTGCCTTGTTTGAGTTTTGTGCAGGGATTAACATGCAAATGGACTAGTACACAAGAACCAAGACTAGTACTGGAATACAAGAGCTTGATCAAGACTGCATTAGGCTTAGGTTTAGTTAGACTCAAACTGGGTTGAATTGGTCAAGATAAATTGAGCTTAAACAACAAGAAAAGTGCTTATGCCCAGTAAATCGTTATAACGGTTCAGTCATCTTTATAACGGTTCATCTCAATACTCAAAAATATTCTAAGGCAGAAATATTCTCAAAGAAACCAGAGTGTATCGTTATGTAATGATTCAGTAATCGTTACAATGATTTGTGAAACGTATAACGATTTTATAATCGTTACAATGATTCATGAAACGTATAACGATTTTATAATCGTTACAATGATTCATGAAATGTATAACGGCTTGATAAATCGTTATAGCATTTCAGTTCAGTTGATCCAACGACTATTCTTTCTAAATCGTTATAACGATTCATAAAACGTTATAACGGTTCAGGCCGAAAAATAGTTTCTTCAGTTGTTTCAGAAGATCTATTTAAAAGGATCACATCTCTCACTTATAAATTAATTGAATTTGATCTATCTAGTTAAATCATTACTACAGAGAGCTTACTAGCCATATACAAAGTGAAAGAGATAATTCAAAAGATTGATACACTAAATTAACCAAATCTTTGTTTAAGCTCAATCTTGCTTCTCTCTATTCTCCCAACTCGATCCTTCGTGATCTTCTTGAAAACATTATCTTGAGCTGTAGTGCTTATATTTTCTTGAGTGTGTTGTCACTCGTCTTTTGAGTGTGTTGTCACTCTTATTACTAATAGGCTTGGCAGCCCATTTTTGTAAGGGTCAAGTTCTACAAGTGTAAAAATCATTTTTAAATATATCGGCTCAACCTCAATTGTTATAGGTTGAGGGTCCCGGGGACGTAGACATTGTTAAAGCCGAACTCTGTTACATCTTGTGTTCTTACTTTATCTTTACTTTTTTTCACATTTCTTTGATTGCTATATTCTTGTGAGAATTGAATTGATTTAAATCGTATTTTGCTGCCATTATACTTGAACATTAAGCCCCAAATTGGTTTATACATTTCTACTTTAGGTTCTTTACATTCTTGCACTATCTTGACCTTTCAATACCATCATCCTAGGGTGTTCAAGGTCTATCAAAGTGGTATCAGAGTATGAGCTCAGTTTTAATTACTTTATTTGTGGTATTTTTAGTCCAAGATGACTTCTTTAATGCAGGTAAAAGAACCCCCAACTCTAGGTCTTAATTGTATAAATTTTAGTTTTTGGAAGAAATATATGATGAACTACCTCAACATTCTAGGCCTTTGGGATGTTGTCTAACATGGTTATATACCGTATTATGATCCTAGCAACCTCAAAATGACACAAAAGGCCAAAGAACTGAAATCTCAAAATAATTATGCCGTCAATGTTTTCTTAAATTCGGTTAGTGAAAAGATTACTATACTATTTGGTACTACCGAAATTGCTAGTGAAATGGGGGAGACCCTATTGAATAGATTTGAGGGCAACACTCAAATGAAAAGAACAAAACTAATGGGTCTAGAGTCCGAATTTGAAAATTTTTGTATACAAGAAGGAGAATCAATTGAGAATATGCATTCAAGATTAATGCATATTCTTAATGAATTTGATGAAGTTGGAGAATCCTTGTCTAACTCTAAGATTGTAGGCAAGATTTTTAGGGCAATGATGAGAAGACCAAAATGAGAGAGCATGATAAGTACTTTAGAAGCAATGCAAGGCTCTTTTGACGAATTCACACATGAAGAAGTATTCACTCATCTTCTATGCTTTGAGGAGAAACTACGACAAAACGAAGAGCTCACATCAAAACTCAAAGAAACCGCACTTCAAGCTCAAAGACCTCCATCGCACCACTTTTTGAGCAAGACATTATCTAGCTCATCTTCTATGAATGATCAAGTCATTACGAAGATGTTTGAAAGAATGCTAAATCTTGAAAAGGAGCACAATGAGGAGCGAGATGAGAAATGAATGACATGTATATGCTTCTCATGCCATAAGGAATGTCACACAACACACGATTATTCCTTGATCTTTTCAAATAAGAAGAAGCAAAACTTTAAGAGAATTGATGCTATGCTAGCTACAAGCAACCATGTTAAGAGAAAGAAAAATGAAAGAAATCCACTTAATCTTGCCCTAATTGCGCAAGTGGAGGAGAGTTCATCCGTGGTGGATGTTGATGAGATTGTAGCAAGAAACAACATCACCGACTTGTGCACATTGGAGATCTTACACGACATTGCAATATCTAAGAATATGAAGATGAACTCATATGCACCTAAGGTACAAAATTCTCATGAATTTCAATTGCACAATCAAGTAGTACCTTGCACTACATCTACTTAGGATGATAACGATAATGATTATGTTGAGAATGATGATTTTTTTATTGAAAATGCAAATAATTTTGATGATGAGGATGTAATTGAATCTTTTGTATGTAGTTTAGAGAGTCTTATTCATGATTCATCTTCTCAAAAAGAGATAATTGAGAGACTTAAAAATAAAATTTCAAAATTTGAGTTAAATGTTCAATCTTATGAGTTTAAATTATAAAATCTGAAAAATAATTGTCAAATGCACTTACGTGAAGTTGCAACATTAAAAATGAAAGTGCAAACTTTAGAAACTGAAAATAGGGGCATTAAAATCCTCAAGTATTTCAACAAGCTTTACTTCAATGGATTTAGACAAGGTTATAGGTCAAAGGCTTAGCAACAAGTCAGGTCTTGGATATAAGAAATTTTCTAAGACTTCAAATTGTCATAAATCAAAAGAGAAACAAAGTAAATGGTCAAATGCAAAAATTGCAAAATCTACTAATGCTAAATTTTTCAATAAGAAACACAATTATACATTTCAATATAAGCAATTTGATAAAAAAATTATCAAAGGAAAAATGAATTTTTAAAGCAACAATGCTATATTTTTCAATCCTAATTGGTCAAACAAATTATATTTTAAAGGACCCGATGGATGGTTTTATGAGTTTAAAAATTAAAATAATTTTCAAACCAAAGCTCAAAGATATGAGCATAAATGAGTTGTTTCTAAAAAACATAAAAATATTTCTAAAGAAAAATTCAAGACTCAAGCTCAAGGATTAAAAGAAAGCTACCAAAATACATTTGTTAAAGGTAGTAAGAAGTCTCAAACATATGTATTTTATAATTATTATTGTCATATTGGTCATATCTCACTTGATTGCAAACTTAAAAAAGAAAATAACATCACAAATATTGTTTGGGTTCCTAAAATTAAAAATTAGAGACCCACAATGCTTAATTGTCCCTTCAAATTATATATGCAACATATTTAGGGGGAGTTAGCTAATGTATTATATTTTTTTATTTTGAAAGTATTTTAAATTCTTTATCTTATACACGGTGCATATATTAAGGGGAGCAATCAATTTAGGGGGAGCTAAATTGAAATAAATTCTTTAATTGCACCTTTTGCCCGATTTCCAAAAAGGGGGAGAAGTTTTTAGGTGAAATCTATATCATATGTTTTATCTATGCACTCATGCGTGTTTTGCAAATCGACAAAAGGGGGAGATTATTACACTTAATATCTTCTTTGATTTGTCGATTTGCAAAATAATCTTGAATTTTATAATTTGCCTTATTTGAGTTTTATGCAGGGATTAACATGCAAATGGATTAGTACACAAGAACCAAGACTAGTACTGGGATACAAGAGCTTAATCAAGACTGCATTAGGCTTAGGTTTAGTTAGACTCAAACTTGATTGAATTGGTCAAGATAAATTGAGCTTAAATAACAAGAAAAATGCTTCTGCCCAGTGAATCGTTATAACGGTTCAGTAATCATTATAACGGTTCATCTCAATACTCAAAAATATTCTAAGACAGAAATATTCTCAAAGAAACCAGAGTGTATCGTTATGTAACGATTCAGTAATCGTTACAATGATTTGTGAAACGTATAACGATTTTGTAATCGTTATAATGATTCATGAAACGTATAACAACTTGATAAATCGTTATAATGTTTCAACTCAGTTGATCCAACGACTATTCTTTCTAAATCGTTATAACGATTCGTAAAACATTATAACGGTTCAGGCCGAAAAATAGTTTCTTCAGTTGTTTCAGAAGATCTATTTAAAAGGATCACATCTCTCACTTATAAATTAATTGAATTTGATCTATCTAGCTAAATCAGTACTACAGATAGCATACTAGCCATATATAAAGTGAAAGAGATAATTCAAAAGATTGATACACTCAATTAGCCAAATCTTTGTTCAAGCTCAATTTAGCTTCTCTCTATTCTCCCAACTTGATCCTTCGTGATCTTCTTGAAAACATTCTCTTGAGCTGTAGTGCTCACATTTTCTTGAGTGTGTTGTCACTCACCTTTCTTGAGTGTGTTGTCACTCGTCTTTTGAGTGTGTTGTCACTCTTGTTACCGATAGGCTTGGCAACCCATTTCCGTAAGGGACCAAATTCTACAAGTGTAAAAACTCTTTTTAAATATATCGGCTCAACCTCAATTGTTAGAGGTTGAGGGTCCCGGAGACGTAGACATTGTTAAAGCCGAACTCCGTTACATCTTGTGTTCTTGCTTTATCTTTACTTTCTTTTCTCATATTTCTTTGATTGTTATATTTTTGTGAGAATTGAATTGATTTAAATTGTATTCCGCTGCCATTACACTTGAACATTAAGCCCCAAATTGGTTTATACATTTCTACTTTAGGTTCTTTACATTCTTGCACTATCTTGACCTTTCAATACCATCATCCTAAGGCGTTCAAGGTCTATCAATAATAATTATTATAATAATAAATAATATAATTAAATATATAATAATTTATAGATGATTATATAAACAATTTAATCATTTTAAGAGTTAAGTTTCGTCTTAAGTACATTACACACATTATTTTAAATGAGGAGAGAGAAAATATTTTATATAATCTAAAATTGGGCATATACCCCTCAATACATCCCAATTTAGATATTTACCCCTTTAAATCTTAAAATTGAGTATTTATCCATAAAAATATTAAAATCTTAGATATTTACCCATAACTATTATTATCCTCATAAAAGTTAAATAATAATTAACTAAAATTATAATAAGACAAAACACCCCTTCCGATGATTCAAGATAATTTTCATTTATACATAAATCTTCTTGTTAATTTTATTACTTCAGCAATGCACAAAATTATCACAAAATCATAATTACGGAACTATTTTTATCACTATAAATATCAATCTCATTGGATAGGTACTAGTTACGAACAGATCTGAGTCCTGATATTTGTTAATGGATTATTATATTCATTTGCACTCGCCTCTTTAAAAGCGGCAGAGTCCTGATATTTGTTTTTAGAAGAAGAACGGTAAAAGATTCATGGATCATTGACTCCCGTTCAAAAGAAAATTCCAG
The DNA here is from genome assembly GCA_964058805.1 of Schoenoplectus triqueter. Classification (NCBI taxonomy): domain Eukaryota; kingdom Viridiplantae; phylum Streptophyta; class Magnoliopsida; order Poales; family Cyperaceae; genus Schoenoplectus; species Schoenoplectus triqueter. The sequence continues at coordinate 19,062 of CAXKVV010000297.1, read as the reverse complement.
GATATCGTTCGTCGATGTCAAGGTTACAACTTACAAGAGATCCTTCTCTTTTTACAACTTATAATAATAAATTTAAAAAGAAAATTGAAAAATGTACTGGAAATAATAATTTATTAAACCGGCCAGGGTTTGAACTTCTAAAATTCCATCAGATGGGAGAGAAAGAAGTGGAGAACCTTCTCTTTTGATTCCTTTTTATTTCCTTTTAGCTAAGTTTCATTGGCTGCATGTCTAGTAAAGCGTCACCTTTTCGGTTTATTTTCTAGCTTCGGTGGCTATGCATCTCCATTATTTAACAAATTAAAATATCCAACATGCTGTCCAACTAACAATAAGAAGAATAAATACATGAAGTTTTGATAAATATATACAATGCATGATGCATTTTGCATATTCCCAAGCATCTACGTATGCGCTTCGACAACCCAAGCAGCAGAAGGTAATATGAGCTTAAATTTAAGCACATAATAATCTTCTTCTAAGTTTCCGAAAAGAAATGAAAACTGACAGTCATGTTGGTCTGCTTTGTTCAAAAAAATAAATAATAATCTTCTTCTAAAATAGTTTAAGCACATAACAATCATTTTCTAAAATAATTTAAGAACGTAAAATGCGAATGAAAAATGCGAAAGTAATTTATCATGAGATCGGGACATTTACTCCCTTGCAAGCTCAACTCATTTGCTTTCCCCACCACCAAGTTGGCAGATGGGCGTCGGAACAATTCATGACAAAACTTTCCAATGTAATAAGACAATATATCATAATGTCTCAATTCATTCATATTTTAAAAATTCAATTCCAGCGGTTGAATTTAGACTATTGATTTTTTTTCATTTTGATAAACTCTAAGTTCACATAAATGATACACCCATATTATTATTTTTTTCGAGAAAACCTCGAAATTAAACTATAATCATACATTTTGTCAACCATATACATACATATCTAGAAAAATTATATTTCTCCGGAAATGATTAGTGAGAAGCACATTTATATCTATAAAATTATGGCAAGATCCTTTTTATTTTATGCTTGTTTACTTTGAAAATATTCCAAGATCATGTTATTGTCCTCCAGATGCTTTAAAATGTAGGAAACAAGAAATTGGAAGAAAATAGAGCAAAATGGATGAAGATTGAAGGAGAGTTCTAGAAAGTCTGAAATTGTAATGCTATTTTCAGTCAGTTTTGTTGGTCAAATAAATTTTATTTAACATTATTTTTTGTTAGATTAATGATCTATGGCTTATGATATAGATTGATAATTTAAATTATCTTAACTGTTGATAATTGAAATTGCGATCCATATTGATATTGAATTTGAATGCATATATATATAGAGAGAGAAGGGATCCAATACATTATTTTTTTATGACATCAAATTACATTATATATATATATACACTAGTATTTTGCCCATGCGTTACTACGATGATGTCTTTTATAAATATAAAAATTCATATCTTCATGTGAAAAGAAAGAAAATAAAAATAAAGATAATTTAGTAATTAATGTAAATTTCAATGATGAATATATAATTAATATAAAATAAATATAGAATTGAGAGAAAAGTTAAAATTCATAATTGATGACAATCTACGAAAAAAGGAAATAAAGTAGAGCAATTATACTCTTAAATTATTCAGCATTTCGTATAACAATCAAAAGTGAGAAAAAAATTATAACTTCAGCACAAATGGCTATAGAGATAGTAACATTATTTGATAAATAATTCAATCCAATGACTATTATTAGCTCTAGAAATTCAACAAACAATCTGAACCGTTGTAGGATTAGAACATTTATGTGTTTAATAAGGAGTAGAGATATATATAGAGTTGGGCTATGGTGCTATGCATAGCACAGATCGCTCATATGTTATGAATTAGTTCTTCATTATCAAAGTACAAATGATCGATCCAACGTACAAAATAATTTTTGTATGAATATCTAGATGTAGATTAAATTTTAAATATTTTTAGATTTTTTTTCATTATTTTAAAGATAGTTAGAAAATCTATTCTTTTGAATGTCTCGTTATAACTAAATGACATGATTTTCTAACTATCTTAAAAAATAGTAATTTTTTTTAAAAAAATATAAAATTTGCAAGTTTATAAAAAAACTTCATTTTAACCGTTTAAACTCTATTTTTACTTCATCAAAATATTTAATGTTAAGCAAAATAAAACTTTATTTAAACCGTTAAAAGTCGTTAAATAACCCCATTTAAATCGTTTTAACTCAAAATTATTGTCCTACCGTTAAAAGCCGTGAAACATAACCGTTTTAACTTCATGAAGCACAAAAACTCTCGTGCTTCGTGTCTGTATCTCAAATTTAAAAGTCTAAATGGGCGATCCAAACCGATGAACATGATCTTCATATTGAAATATATTTGAAGATCAAATTTATATTTTTTTTTGAAATTTTTTGCTATTTTTTAGATGGATACAAAATTTATTGATATAACAATTTATGCACTATCTAATACTAGTGATATTTCACCCATTTAAAAAAATGGAAAAAAAGTTTCATAAATATATAAATTTGATCCTTAAAGATATTTTAATATTAAGATCATGTTTAACGGTTTGAATCAGCCGTTTTAACTTTCAAATTTGAGATACAGACGTGAAGTATGAGAGCTTTTGTGCTTCACGAAGCACCATAGCCTCACTCTTATAAGTAAGGAAAGCGATTCCACATTACCTGACAATTGAGTTGAGAGAGATTTTAATTATCACACCACGCTTCCCCTCTTCATATTTCGGGAATGTTTACATTACATTTACATAGAGTTTTGAAATGGACTGTTCGGTCCAATCCGTCTCGAACCGACTTGTGACTGTGGACTGGACCGTGGCAAAACCCGTGCCCTACCATGATCCGGTTCAACGATGGGTCGGTCCTCCCTTCACCCAAAACCGGACCGTGTAGACCCGTGAAACGGACTGGACCATCCCGTGGACCGTGCGAGACCGTAGACAGGACCAGACTGTGACTCAGACTAATTTTTATATTTTTTTGAGTATTATTCAATTTTAAAATAATTATAAATATAAAATTAATTCAATGAAAAATATTATTTATAATATATCATAAATTTATTTTCCAAATTTCATAATTTTTTGAGTTTGTAAAAAAAATGGACCGGACTGTGCCGACCCGTAGGGGTCCGGCCCCCGAGGGCTAACGACGGAACGAATTCGATTTTTCCAAATTTGAACCGCTTAAGACCGTTCCGTGTGAACCGTGAACCGTCCTGACCCGTAAACCGGATCGGACTGGCCCGGACCTTTGACAAAACACTACATTTACACCTCTCTTCTCGACATTTCTCTGAGACACTCTAAGTAGATCCTACGAAGATCTCCTGCGACCGAAGTCTGAATGATATTATGTATCGGGTTACTAATATTGGGATATTGAATCGTTACAACTTAGAATAGGACTATAATACGAGCAACTACTGACGCGTGCAACAACCCACCGACGAGTCGACGAGCAAGATCTTGGAGAGGAGCACGCTTTTCCGGAGCACGCGCTGACTTGGAGCACGCTTTTCCGGAGCACGCGCTGACTTGCATCGTGCGATTACTGCAGCAAGAGGATATTGCACACTTTTGTGTTTTGACAAATAAATTCCTAGATAATTGGGTAATTTTTTACGAAATATCACGCAATTTTATTATGAAATTTATATTTTCACTAAATTTTAATTAATTTATTTTTAATTATTGAATTTTAATATGTATCTAGCTTTAGTTATTTTATTATATTTTTCATTTAATATTTTAGTGGTACTGACATCACATCATACGTCAACTCTATATTTTATGGTTAGACTATAATAAAAGATTATTATTCAAATCAATCATATAAAGTTATATTCTTAGTGATAATAAATAAATATATTTTTTTATCTCATTTGTGTCATTTGTTGGTGTTGCTAATTTTTATTGAATATATGTTGAAATTCAATGATTAAAAATGGATAATTTGAATTTCAATAATTCAATATGAATTTTGTATGAAATGAGTGACATTTACCTTGGATCATAAATTGCTAATGTATTTTTTTCTTTGCTTCAGATTTTATGTTTTACATTGATCGTGTTATATATAAAAAATCATAACATTTCAAACTTTTTCGTGAATAACTAAAAAGTTTATGATTTGTATATATATATAGAGAGAGAGAATTAGGCTATGGTGCTTTGCAAAATACAAGAGCATTGTGTGTTTTGCGCTCTATTATTAATTTTAAATCAAAAATAATAGATCCAAACCACTCAATCTAATCTCCATATTAAAATCTATTATTAAACTAAATTTTATATTTTTTTTGGAAATCATTTGTTATTTTTTTTGGATAGAGGAAAACCGTCATTTTTAGATGAACCAGAATTCTCAGATCAAGTCATTTTCTCCTCATCAGAAAAAATAGTAAAACAATTCAAAAAAAATATAAAATTTGATTTACTAATAGATTTTGATATAAAGATTAGATTGAACGGTTCAGATCGATTATTTCTAACTTAAAATTAAAAATAAAGTGCAAAGCACACAACGCCTCTGTGCTTTACATAAAAATGCTAGAGTATGACATAAAAATCAATGATTTAAATTTCTGCTTGGAATTTCATTTGGTTTATTAATACTAAAATACAATAAAATTAACATACCGAAGTACCGAGATTTTGGGTATTGGATTTTTTTTAGTAGTATGCATGAAAGTTGGTCGAAATACTTTGTGTACTTGTTAAATTATTCATATTGGATGATTATATACTGTAATTGTGAAATTTTCTAAAACCAAATTACAAATACGTAGAAGTACTTTTATTGTAATTCATATATATTAATAAATATTTTCTTGGTAAAAGTTAGGGAACATTCTTAATTAAGTAATAATTTTTTTTACAATGTATTATCGTTTACAGAATGGTCAGACTTTTTAATTTGTTCTGTTACAAATTAAAAAAAAATCAATTTTGATTAATATGGTACAGTGATTTTATTTAACGCAATTTGTTCTGCTACAAATTTAGAAGTCCCTTCTCTCTCTATTTTCCCCCTTTTCACTGATGAAAATCTGCTGCTTGTTTCTAAAATGAGCAGAATTCTGCTCGTAAATCCGACAACGAAGAACATCTCAAAAAACATATACCCGAATCCCGAAAATAGCACATTAATTTCTGCCGTCTGATGTCGACAATCAGAATCATGCTCGTTTTTTTTACGATCAGCCGATCTCATTCCCCCTTCCACTCCAATCATTTTTGTTCAACCTTATAACACCTTTCAGACCCAAAAAGAGATTCATTAGACTGTCTCTACTCTCTTTGCTGTCAATTTACAAGCAGATAGACGCATTAAATTTTGAACCTGATCCCTGCATGATTAGCAAGTGGCTTTGATCTTCCAAGTCTTGTATAAAAACTCTTTTAGAGCCTCGCCTGGGTTTCAACATGGAAGCCTTGACATGGTCGATCGTGACTAGTTAATTAAGGCGACAAAAAAGCTTATTTAATTTCATGTAAATATGTAATTAAAAGCTAATATACAAGCAAATGATCTAGTAGTTCAAATTATAATTAAATAAAATGATTTTAAAGAGATTATGAATTCAAATCTTATAAATACAAAATAAAATTTATGGAGACTCTCATTTTTCTCTCAAAAAATAGTACGCAAATATAATACGACCAATGGAGAAGTTTATAAGAAAAATGCAGAGAACGGTTCAACTCTTTGTACCTGGTCTTTTGCATGCTTTGCATCTTGCAGTTGGCCAACTGCTTTATCCAAAATAAAACTCATTTCCCCCTTTTTTTTATCCATTAATTTGTTTGTCCAAAGCATCCATAGTTGCGCAAAACCCAATTGTCAATGCATGATATAATCATTTTTTTTCTAGGTCGATCGATGGGCTTTATTATTATTTTTATTTTTTAGTAGTTTGCAAGTTTGTTTGTCACTTATCAAAAGTCACCAATAATAAATCAGTTTCCATTATAATCTTTCAGACAAAACAGGATCTAGAAATATTTTTATCATCGTTACACTGGCAAACATGTATGTAGGGGTGGATCTAGGGTTCAGCTAATCCTTCGGATTTTGAAAAAAATATTACTTCTAGATTAAGTTTTTGCAAATATGATCCATGTGGATTTAATTTTTGATCCTTTTGAATTTATTAGGTAAATATATATGTTGAATTGTTAATTTTTTTATTAAGTATTTGATTAATTAATGGATTTGAACCCGATAAATTATTACAATCTGATTATTGGTTCCCTGATCAAAATCCTGCCTATGTTTTTTTTTGTTTTTTTTGTTTGAGATAAATTGGTCAAAACTTATTTTAAATATTTTCAAACCAAAAAGAACGTACGTGCTCATGAAATCTAGGACGGAAACTACTTAAGGCATTTCATTGGTTTGCCAAATTTTGACTGACTTATTTTTATTTGAGAACAAAAAAAAACAGAATAAATTTTATATTAGAGTCAATTTCATCAGCAAGCAGCCGGACTTTATTTAGTTTATGTATATATATTTTGGGCGTCTTAATCAAACACCAAATCCAAATCAACAAACGAGCAATCCACCTCTCAGAAAGAGCTTTCCTCCCACTTTTTAATGGCACAACACAACTACTCCTGAGGAACTGAGGAATGGCATCATAAACGGCTGCCTCCAGCGTTCTTTGACTGGAGAACGCCACACATTTTTCAGTCTCTGACTACTGTCAGATCAGATGTGGCAAAACCCTGAATTCTAGAAGCTGTTCAGACTTCAGAATTCAGAACGTGAGTGAAATACTGAAAAGCAATTGTCAGTCACCCACCACATATATTGAAACATATGCATTGCCACGGATGATATTTTCCCATTAGGTGGTGTCAAACTTGAGAGAAGTCACGGAATGATTCAAGGAGAGAACCAACAGCAACACGTAGCTTGTGCTTTTGACTGGTACAAAAGCAAAGATTTTGACAATTGAAAACAATTCAAGAGAGAAAGGAGACCGGACTGGATCCACTCTCACTGGTCGCCAATCCATGTAATGCAATCATGAAGACTTGCCTACCTAACCAATTAACCTGCCTCGATCAAACTCGTGCAAAATACAAACTTGGGGTTCAGAGATTGAAAATTGGTGAGTTTAATGTTTGGGACCATGGCTGGGCAGTATGAAATGCTAAGATGTTAATACTTATATGGTGTTAAATACTTCATTATTATCAAACACCATTACTTTTCATTTATACTATTTACTCTATTTTAATTTCACTCCAACCAAATAAAGAGTTGAAGTTTAGATAGGATGCAAATTGCAACGTGGTGTTGTATTGAGGCCCTAAATTGCAATACTGCATGGGCTTTGAGACATTGCGTTTCTTTGCCCTCAGATTGCCTCACTATTTGTGACAGTAAAACTTCAAAAACATAAGGATGAATGTTCTCTAGTACAATGGACATCGAGCGATCAGGGCTTGATGTTTCGGCTGGTCAATATAAGGGCCTGTTCGGTGCTCCATAGGGAATAAGAATGGGTTTGAATTTTGAACTAAAATCCACTGTTTGTGTAGGGAAAAAACAATTTATTCCAACTGAATTTTTTTTCCACCATAACAGTAATGAGGCGTCATGGATATAAAGGGTAATTATGATTGTCTAGCTAGCAGCCTAGCACCAAGTAATTGGTGTATCAATTAATTGCCAAACAACGGTCATTAGACCGTTTGGTATAATAATTATAAAATATTTTATTTGTTGGAGAAGCGGAGATTAATGAGAATAAAGGCTGGTCGTCCATTTCTTTCATTAATTTCATATACGATTTTAGAAAATCTTAAAAACATAATATTTAACTAGTATTTTATCCGTTCGTTACTATGATGATGTGAAAAAATATAAAAATATAAAAATTTATATCTTCATGTGAAAAAAAGAAAATAAAGATAAATTAGTAATTAATGTAAATTTCAATCACGAATACATAATTAATGTAAAATAAATGCAGAATTAAAAGGAAAGTTGACATTCATAATTTAAGAAAAAATAAAATTCATAGTTGATGGTAATCTAAGAAAAAAAGAAAATAAAGTAGAGTAATTATACTACTAGTTATGTAGCATTTTGTGTATCAATCAAAATTAAGAGAAAATTACAACTTCAATACAAATGATCATAGAGATAGTAACATTATTTGACGAATAGCTCAAACCAATGACTAACATTAGCTCTAGAAATTAAATAAAAATTTGGACCATTACTGAATCAGAATACTTACGTGCTTAATATATTAAGCAGTAGAGATTAACTTTTATTAGAAATAAAGCTGATTAACAATCTCTCTCTTCCAGCTGATAGCAAAGTGGTGAACATATCTTTAACGCAAGAAGAAAACTAGAAAAATTTCACCAGTCCTGCATATAATATATATATATATATATATATAGTAAGCGTGCTCCTAAGAGAATGGAGTCCCTCCGTAATTCTAACTCAACAAGTGCATCAAATAATTTTTAAAATTTAATTTATTACTCTCATTAAATTTTTAATATAAAAATCTTATGAGATATAAAAATTTGGGGTGTTTCAAATTTTTTAATTAATTCTTTTTAATTTTTGAAAATCAGCTCTAAAAATAGTAATAATATATTTAATATTTATATATTATTTTAAAAATTAAAAAAAGTGACTTAAAAAACTAAAAATATTCTGAATTTTTGTACCTCAGGAGATTTCAATATGAAAAATTTAATGAGAGTGATAAATCAAAATTAGGAGCACGCTTATATATATATATATATATATATATATATAGAGAGAGAGAGAGAGAGAGGTTATGGTGCTTCACGAAACACAAAAACTTTTATATTTCGCGTCCGTACCGAATTTTAAAGTTCAAACCGTTGAGCATAATCTTCATATTGAAATATCTTTGGAAATCAAATTATATTTTTTTGAATTTTTTTGCTAATTTTTAGTTCTAATGAGTTTTGCACCATCCAAAATTAGTAATTTTGTACATATCTAAAAAACAGTAAAATATTTCAAAAAAAATATAAAATTTTATCTCTAAAGATATTTTAAGTTGAAGATCATATTTAATGATTTGAATCAGTCATTTGAACTTTCAAATTCAAGATACGGATGCGAAGCACCAAAGTTATTGTGCTTTGAGAAGCACCAAAGTTTTTGTGCTTTGAGAAGCACCAAAGCATCTCTCTCTCTCTCTATATATAATTTAGGAAATATATCACTTAACAATCTTAACAATGTATCTTATCTTCAAATAAATATGAAAAAAAATCTTAAAAATATATAAAAATTTATAAATATATTATTTTACTTATAGATTGATGGTGATTTAAATTTTATGTAATTTTATTATCGTTTGATAGTCTATCAAAGACCGTTAAATTGAAACCGTTATAAAGTGCATAATATTTTGATGATATTTGATGTACTAGTAAACAATAATAATTTTACATTAAATTTTAATCACCATCAATCTATAAGTAAAAAAATATATCTATAAAATTATTTATTTATTTGAAAATTCATTGTCAACACAACCCATTGTCGAGGGATCACTTCCCTATAATTTATTCATCGTTTGATCCAGTTTTCACCAACACAAACGTGCTAATTAATTTTTATTTCAGTCCCACATGGAATAAAATTGAATATGAATTGGTTTCTTTGCTTAATTCCAAATCGACATGGTCATTGGATTACGTCGCTCAGCTAGAAAGCGAAAGCACATATAGTTATCAGAAAATGTATTTCATAACACATCTAGCTTAATCCTATTTCGGGACTAATTCTCGAGTTCTATTCCTATTCTATCTACATACAATATGATATGATATGAAATACGAATGTGTGTAGGCCCCAAAAATACTGATCAATTTATCAGATGCAATGACAGATCAAATTCGGGTCTCTAGAAAATATTTGGCCAGAAAATACTGCAGTTCAGTTATTTTAAAACAGTTTTATTTTCATTTTGGGTTCCTAATTCTGAAAAAAGAAAAACAAATCCCAGAAAATCATACTTGGGAATGCTGGCGAGGATCGCGGAGTCGCTCTACTCCGGAGACAGCGCGTCCGTCTCAGGATCAGCGCCTGCGTACGCGAGGTCGAGGTCGGCCTTGTACTCTATGAGTGGATCTGAGTCGACTATGTCATCTAATATTAATTTAAATTAAGTGTTTGTTAGTTTTAACGTGATTATTTTATAATTGATATTTAGTTATAAATGGCGTTTCGATTAAGTCCGTTCGGCTTTTGCGTTTTTTTTCATAAAATTTTGACATCATTTCTATTGTATTTATAAGGTGTCGGAATATTCATTGTTATATTTTTATCAGTTTTATTGTGTTTATCATTAAACCACTTTTATACGTCTTTTCATTATTTTCGTTCGGAGTTCATGATTTTAATTATTTTATCATTTCTAAATCTGTTCTTTTTGAGTTTTATCGTTTATTGCTTTTATAATACATTGCTTAATTTTTATAAATCTTTATCATATAATAATAATTATTTTTTACATGTGCCTTTGAGTCAAGAATTTCAAGGGCTCGTTGTTCAATAGTCGATAATTCGATAGTTGTTAAAACACACAGAAAAAAAGTACAAGTACAAATCCATAATCCAATTTAAAAATAAAAAGCACAAATCCATAATCCATTTTATTCATTTAAATTCGGTTACATTTACGGAACAAAGAAATTAAAATTAAAATTAATTAAATAAATAGAGAAATTGATTAATATATAATATTTTATACTTAATATTGTTCTTATTAAAAATAAAGAAATTAATTAATACATAATTTATTTTATTCATAAATGATATTACACGTGGATAATTTATTTTATTATTTAAGTTATTATTATTTTATATTCATATATTTGTTCCTTTTTTTATTAGAGAACTCGTGAATGTTATTCTAGTGTGTGTGTGTGTGTGTGTATATATATATATATATGATCATATTTATATTATTCATAACATTAATCTATTTATTTTAAAGAAAAATTGTAACCTACTTGCATTTCAACATACTTATTATTACTAATATAAACGTTGTGGTTTCACCTATACACATATTATGTTGTAAATAATATTATTGGCCTTATATAATCTATAGTGTTATATTATTTCTACTTCTATTTTTATTTATAAAGCTTATTGTAGTATAGATACTATTTAAAAATGAAGGGATCACTTAATATACGTACAACTTATATTGCTTATCATATTTATATTTATTAATTCATAATTACATTATTTTTAATGTAAGTATTATTTGAAAGTAAAAAAAATGTATCCAGATATATATACTCATTATCATTATTAATACAAAGGTTATAATTTATTATTTATAATAATAATTTATAGATTTTATAATTATTAATAAAAAGGTTATAATTATGTTACAACTATTTTTAGTATTAAGAAAATATATTTTATACATCTATAATTATTGTACTAAATTATTTTGTACCCCAGGTAGTGAAATTGTTGTAGTTTCAAAGAACAATTGACTAATTTCTATTTTATAAATAGACATACATATAAATGCATCGTTGTTGCGTTTGGCATTTAGAATTTATATATGATGTTATTTGTATTTATTATTAAATGATAAATTTATTTATAATATATATATAGTAAATCTACGATGAGCTTAATTTTACGGAAGACCTCCGTGAGTTTAGCTCAAAAAATATATCAAATGATCTCTAAATTTTGATTTTTCAATCTCATTAAATTCTTCATATTGAAATCTTATGAAGTACAAAAATTTGGGATGTTTCGAGTTTTCTAAGTCACTCTTTTCAATTTTTGAAAATAATGTACAAGCATTGAATATTTTATTATTAGTTTTGGAGCTGATTTTAAAAAATTGAAAAGAGTGACATAGAAAACTCGAAACATTTCAAATTTTTGTACCCCATAATATTTCAATATGAAAAATTTAATGAGATTGAAAAATCAAAATTTAAAGGTCATTTGATATATTTTTTGAGCTAAACTCACAGAGATCTTTCGTGAGCTTAAGCTCACCGTAGATTTACTCTCTCTCTCTCTCTCTATATATATATATAGTAAAGATACCATGAGTTTAAGTTCATGGAGGCCTTCCGTGAGTTTAACTCAAAAATATATTAAATCATTTCAAAATTTTAATTTATCATTCTCATTAAATTCTTTATATAAAAATCTTATGGGATGCAAAAATTTGGAGTGTTTTGAGCTTTTTAAGTCACCGTTTTTAATTTTTTAAAATGATGTTCAAGTATTGAATATATTATTATTATTTTTAGAGCTGATTTTCAAAAAATAAAAACTACAACTTAAAAAGCTCAAAACGCTCCAAATTTTTGCATTCCATGAGATTTTAATATAAAAAATTTAATGAGAATGATAAATTAAAATTTCAAGATGATTTGATATATTTTTTGAGCTAAGCTCACAGTATCTTTACTCTCTCTCTCTCTCTCTATGTATATATGCATATATATATATATATATATATATATATATATATATATATATATATATATATAGTAAATCTACGGTGAGCTTAAGCTCACAGAAGACCTCCTTGAGTTTAACTCAAAAAATATATCAAATGATCTCTAAATTTTGATTTTTCAATTTCATTAAATTCTTCATATTGAAATCTTATGGGGTACAAAAATTTAGGATGTTTCGAGTTTTTTAAATTATTTTTTTCAATTTTTGAAAATAATGTACAAACATTGAATATATTATTATTATTTTTGGAGTTGATTTTCAAAAATTAAAAAAATTGACTTAGAAAACTCAAAATATCTCAAAATTTTGTACCGCATAAGATTTCAATATGAAGAATTTAATGAGAGTGAAAAATCAAAATTTGAAGATCATTTGATATATTTTCTGAGTTAAGCTCATGGAGATCTTCCGTGAGCTCAAGCTCACCGTAGATCTACTATATATATATAAAAAAGAATTAATTAAAGAATTAGTTAAAATAAGCTTAACAAATCCATCTAACATCTTTAATATATTAATGAGTTAGTGGTTTATTTTTTTTCATAAATCCTAATCATATCCGAATGGACCATATCTTATACTTTCATTTCTCAGATTCTAATTCGATAGTCCTAATTTCCAACCCAAATTTTATTATCCCAATTTTCACTCACAACAAAAGGTCAAAGACAATAAGGTTAGCAACAACGGGAGGCAAGACAGCACGTACCCATGTGTTACAGGATCTAGAATATGCATTGTCTAGTACAAATAAGGCTCAAATACACACAAGAAATTAGGGAGTAAGCAAGTAATTATCACACCCCATCTGAATCGCACCAAGAAAGCCAATTCAGCTAAGAAAGATAAGGCATGGGGCTTTGTCCCAGCACAATAGGACCACAACCGAAAATAAAAGGAAAAGGGATTACCAGATTCAACATAGGCAACAAAGAAGATGGTTAGCGGCAACCCCTATGGCCGGAGAGAGAGAGAGGAAGACAAAGGGCAGAACCGGCAATTCCACCTCGGCACGGTGAAGCACGCCATTCAGTTAGAGATATGATGCTAAATTTTATTGTATTTGACTCGACAGGAAAAAAAAAAAGGAAGATTTGACTCGAATCTGATTATCTGTGACAAAAACTATGCGGACAATCGCGTGATAAATTAAATCCTCAAAAATTCTAATTGATTAATGTATTCATTTTCATAACGATTTGTTTATTAAACCTCATCACATCTAATACATTTATATTCTTTAATTAAAACTTAACTTTTAGTTTTATTAATTTAGGTGTTCCATTAATTGATCAATAATAATAATAATAATTATTATTATTTTGTTTAAAAAAAATAGTTTCCACAAGATTCATTAGTCTCACCTCATGTCTAGTTCATATTTTGAATTTATTTATTTTGTTATATTTTTTTTATGTGAATATGATGCTAAATTTTAATTGAACTTTACATTCCTTTACTAGTTTTGCATTTTATTTTATTATTTAAGCTTGGTATTTTCACAATTGATTCAACAAATTCACTTCTCACGTAAAAGTTTAATTTAAATATACTTATCTTATAAATTTCTGACTTGATCTTTGATTCTGTTCTTAAAATTCAAATTTATCATCGTAAAATTTAAATTTCTATTATATGTACTTTAACATATTTTATTTATTTAAAATTTTCAGTATTTTATTATTATAAAGTTTATGAGCAGTCAATATGCGGATCCATACAGTCAATATGCGGGTCTATGCGGTTTACAATGTTATAGTTGAGTATTTTTTTATTATTCTCTATTTAAAAATAATAAAAAAACTACATATATGTGTCGGCATGAAAATCTGCATATGACGCCGCATACCGCATATAAATTCGCATTTAAAAACATTGGTCATGTGTAGTGTTTTAAAAACTGGACGGGTTGGGGACGGGTTAAGACGGGTCGACGGGTTAGACGGGACAGGTTAGCATGGGTCAGATTTGAGAGGGTGCGGCCGCGATCCGTTTCAGGATCATGGGTCAGACGGGTCGAGTCAGATTGATGAGGCGGATCAGGACAAGTCCAACAACTGGGACGGATCAGATCGGGTCGGGTACGCCATTTTTTTCCTAAAATTCAAAAGTAACTCAAAAATTCAAATAAATTATTAAAAATTTCGTAAATAAAAAATATTAAATATATATAACCATTTATATTCTTGATAAATTTATTTTGGTTTTTTATGACTAAAAAAAATTAAGTAGAAATTCAAATGATATATTTAAATATTCAAATAAAATGATATAACGGGTTATCACGGGTCGAGTTTGAGTGGGTTAGGACGGGTCAGGCACAGATTAGGACAGGACGAGTTTTAGGGCCGTCAATAGGTATGATAGGGTACGGATGGAGGTATTTTCATACACATGTCCATTACAATTTTCTTTATCTATATTTTACTCATACCTATTAAATTTTTCTTTACCCATACCTTACCCGGGCGAGTATTCTCTACGGATATTTTCTGTGCGGAGATCACTGCAGGGAAATCACAACAGCTGTGGGGAAGTCTAAACATAAATTTTGATGCATGAGGATGTTTATTACTGTTAAAATAGAACCGTTGATAAATGATCGGACTGCACAAATCAAAAGAACCGCACCTACAGAGCTTTTTCAGCTCCGCAGGTGATATGGTTCCTACCCTACCCTTACCCATTAAAAATTTCAAGTAACGAACATGTAACAGTATATAACGGGTAAAAATAAAAATAATTCAATGAAAAAAATTATATGATTTAGACAAATAAATAGCATTAAATAAATATATAAATAAAGTACAATAATAATTATTATTTTAGATATAACAAAAATCATATAATTTTTTCATGTCAATTGTCATAAAAAATATATACTAATTACTATATATATATATATATTTATAATTTAACTATATATATATATATATTTATATAATTTACCCAATTGATAATGGGTAACGAAAACCCCTTACCCATATTCATACCCGATAAGTTAACGAATTTTTTTCTTATCCATACCCATGCTCGATTACCTAATGAAAATAAAATCTTATTTATACCCGTCTTATCGGGCATGATACGGGTCGGGTCAGGGGCAGATGCACACTAGCCCAGGGGGGACAGCTGCCCCCCTGGATTTTGAAAAACAGTGTTTTTCGGTAATTCTTTCGGTAGTTTGTCCCCCCTGGAATTTTTTTGTCTCCTCTGTATTGTCTGATTAATTTTATTGAAACAAATATTTAATATCATGTATAATGAAATAATTATGCAAAAATATCAAAATATAAAGTTTTATAGACAAAAATTTTCTTCATCAACTTAATTATCTATTACTTTGAGCTTTATTTTATTGTTATTTTTAATATATAAAATGTTATTATTTCTAATAAATTTTTTTTAGGTAAGAATATATATTAAATTATTATTATTTTTATTTAGCACCCGATTAGTTAATGGATTAAAACCCGATAAGCTATTACAATCCGATATTTGTCCCCTGACTAAAATCCTGCATCCGCCCCTGAGTCGAGTAAATGACTAAAAGTGTGCCATTGACAGTCCTAACGGGTTTTAGACAAATTATTTGAAAATTTTGACCGTACCCATTATAGACCTATGAGTTTTCTCAGACACGAATTAGAATGAGTTTAAACATAAATCAGATCGAAATAAGAACACAGATTTGACCCGTCGCATTTGTTTACAACACTAGTGCTGTGGCTTCAGAACTCTACTTAATTGCGTGCTCGTTCAATCCTTCGCTTGAGGTCAAACCACGTTCCCCTTTTCTCCGCTTCTATTTAATTTTCTCTGTCTCGTCTCTCTCCGAGAAACTGGTGTGTGAATGTACATGCAGTGGTGCTATGATCCTATAATTGGGCCATTTTCAGGTGATTTTCGTTATTTTATCCAAGCTTGGGTATAATTTCCGTAGTTGTTACCAATTGATTCTGATACTGCGGGTTAAATGTACTGTACGGTATTTAGTATTGAGAGGGATCGGTTGAAAATGAGTTATTTTGATAACCTCTACGATGGATTTCTAAATAAATATAAAAAAAATTTTAAAAATGGAAAAACAATATAGATGTATTCTTCTATCTATGGATTGAGAGTCATTTAAATTTCATACAATTTCATTATCGTTTGATAGTCCATTAAAAATCATCAATTTTTTATGTAATTTACAACGGTTCAAATTTAACGGTTTTTGATGGACTATCAAACGATAATAAAATTACATGAAATTTGAATGACCCTCAATCCAGAGATAGAAAAACATATATGTTAATTTTTTTCTATTTTTTTTCTATTTATTTAGAGATCCATTGTCAAAAATTATCAAAATAACCCATTATCAACCGATCCCCTCTTTAGTATTTACTATTAACACCAATTGCTCAGTTCAGCAATAATAATTTATTCCATATTTCCATTTCATTCCAGTACTTGGGTTGTTTATGAATATATGGTTAGTCATGCTCTAAAAGAATGCACGTTTGAAATATATTGTTAACTCCTTATCTTATTTAACCGTTACCACTGTTAAAAGAAAGATCCTTTACATAAGAAAATATTGATTCTAAGTCTTCTTTGCCTGACGATGAGCCAACAATTCGGTGTGCTTTTCTTGCTTATTGAATCAATTTTCATTGAAAGATGAAGAAGTTTGAAATCTCAAATAGTTTCTAATTTTCTTTCTATTTATAGTATGGTTTTCAGTTGCCTAGCTGAATTTCTCTGGATGATAGCTATGCTGATGTACTGGATATGAATTAGCTATTCTGACGTCATGCATGTCATATATATCTATAAGTCGATATTGTTAAAATACCCAATATTACATAATAAATAGTGGCGTTTATGCTAGGTACCTAAGATGCACAATATTTCTACCTTTAAGTTTGACTGCGCCAGATCTTGAAGCCATGACATGTGGAGAAGCTTAAGTGATCGTACAAGCCCAAGGAACCACTTACTGGTTTTGGTTTTGCTTTTCATAATTTCAATTGTTTTTGCTACCAGTAAATACTCAGCTGGTACTGTAGCATGTTGTGGTTTATCATGGTCAAAATTTCAATTGGAATTGGAATGCGATTTTGTCCAAGCGGTCATTACTTGCTTTAAAATCACAGAAATTGGGATAAAAAGAACCTCTCCTAAGAGGAATATTATGCATTTTGGGCATGAACAGCATAGCGTCATTATATTCAATTTTTTTAAGATTCTCTTGCTTCATATTTACTGCGCAGCATAGGTTTCACATCAATGCATTGTCAGATGAGGATTTTAAATCATCACGAAATATAGCAATAAGCCTATTAAGGCGTTATAGAAATGTTGTTGATCAGCGAGGTGGTGAAAACCTAAAGGTACAGCACTTCATTTTTTTTTTGTATTTCTGATCAATCTTCTAATTACCCACCTTCTGAAAATACTATTTTCTCCCAAGTCTTATCTGAGTTTGATGTTAGTGGCTTTAGCCTTTGTCAGAGTCCGTTGGATATGCCTGCAATGAATTTTTGCTTATTGGGTAATAAAAAAGTTCAGTTTTTAGGCACAATCAGAGTTTAGTTAGCCCCTCATTTTTTTTTCATTTAGGCATCTGAGGAGAAAAAACTAAGGCAGAAATGAAAGAGAATACTAGTATATATTTCACACCGACCAGTCATCCTGCATGATAGTCCCTGGGATTTCTGATGTTTGCAGACTTGTGATTGTTATTTTCTATATCATAGTACGTACCAATTTTGTAAGTTCTAGTTAATATTCTTGTGTATTAGTGTAAACCATGCATGTTCCATTACTGTTAGTACCACTATAATCTGACCTGTATCATCACATAATTTGTTTAATTTCTTTAGGAATTTATTAATGCTGGTGTAAATGCATATGCACTTAGCTGCACTGAAGAAGGCATCAGAAAAGAACTTATTGGCTTAAAGGAATCTGCACTGAAATTGAAGGTCTACAAATCCATGGAGGTGGTACAAGTGTCAAGTTCAAGATCCTTCATGAGGTTAGGGATATTTTAAGGCGCGTTTTGTATCAAATCAGTTTATATCTGGAATGATAATTCTTTTGTCTCTTCAGTTCCAAATTCTTTATTGTAAAACTTTTTACTAATGTCACCCAACAAAGTGTACAAACTTATGAATATAAGGTCTGAAAATGAACATATAGATGCACAGAAGGATGTGAGCACTTTTTTGGTTCATATCTTATAATCACCTCATGTGAATTCCTAATTTATTTAGTTAATTATCTTTTGTTCAAGAAGTAAATTTAGTTTCTAGTTCTCAGCTCCTGTTGCTTCTCTCTCTCTCTCTCTCTTTTTTTTTTTTTAAACTAAGAATAGGTGCAGGAGTGCATATTGTGGCTAATCATAATTTTGTTCACCATATTGTGTAGACCACAGCCAACCATTGTTCAGTGGTCATCAACTCCCCCCGTGTCAGATGATATTTTGGAACAGTGG
>CAXKVV010000296.1:0-57213 GCA_964058805.1 Schoenoplectus triqueter | reverse complement strand
AGACCAAGAAGAGCAATGGACTACGCACCTATCGAAGAAATCGATTAAAATGCTTAAAGCCCTTAAGAAAGAACCTGGCATGAAATGGAAAGACGATATCACGCCAGTGGTCCCACCAAAACCCAGGGTATATTATAAGGTGGACCAGAGCCAAGACCAGGTTCTTAAGAAGAAAAAGAAGCATAGAAACAACAAGTCCAGAAAGAATAAGATTGAAGAATATGAGCAGGGCAGTCCCGAGGCGATCACCCTTCAACATTTCATCTCCAAAGAAGACTGGGAGAAGCTAACCCTAGGTCAAGAAAAAGAAAATATAGATGAAGAAATAAATAAAGAAGAAAGCGAAGAAATCTGGGGTGCTTCGTGCAACATGGTATATTCTTCTCACGACGAAGATATGCCAACATTAGAGGAGATGTTCTTCCTGAATGATGAAGGAGAAGCAAGCACCTCTGGGACCAAAAACGAAGAATGCAAAGCCGTGCTCCGGTCCGGGACTTATATACCTGAGAGACAAGCTCCCAAGGATTCCGATAAAGGAAAAGATAATGCCCTGAATAAAGGTAAAGAGGCTGAGAATCCAAGCAAGAACCCAGAAAAGACCCGGTCGACGGGCGAAGAATATAATGTGTTGGCACATCTGCGTAAGATCCCAGCGCTATTAAGCATATTTGACGCGTTGATGATGTCACAAGACCTAAGGGAGGTACTAATCCAGGCCTTGCAAGATCCCGAGAAGTACAAGTCATACTTCGTAGAGCAAAATATGCAAGAAGCCCTATTCACCGCCAAACGGGCCGCCTGTATAAATTTCACAGACGATGACCTCCTAATAGGCACCGTCGACCATAACCGCCCGCTATACATCACAGGAAATTGTGGAGGGCAAAAGATTGGCCGCATACTGGTCGACGCAGGGTCTTCGATCAATATCATGCCGCTTAAAACTCTAAAGACCATCACCTTGGACGTAAAGAATCTATCTGATGAAAAGGTGATTATTCATGGCTTTAATCAAAACTCCCAAAAGGCCCTGGGAGCTATAACTCTGAACCTGCAATGCGGAAGCCTAAAGGCGCCTACTAAATTCTATGTCATTGACGCTGAAACCTCTTATCGGGCGTTGCTGGGTCGCCCGTGGCTTCACAGCAATCAGGTCATACCCTCTACTCTGCACCAATGCCTGAAATATATCGAGAATGGTAAACAAAAGAGAATCGACGGAGATGTCAAACCATTCGGGGTGCATGAGATTAAATTCAATGACGCCCAGTACTTTCTGCCTAAATCCGCCGTGGCACCGAGCCGGCCTATAACAAAAGCAGGTCAGAAACCCTTCAATAAAGGCCCTAAATTTGATACCTCGTCCGGAGAAGAAGAAGAGGTCAAATTTAATATTAAACCCCGAGGTGCTCGAGCCCAAAGACCCGGAAGAAAGTCGGGTGAAGAAGCAACCTTCCGCTTCAAACAGGTGGCTGCGTATAAGGCCCAAATAAAACCGAGCGAAATCAATGCAAGTGATTCTGAAGAGGAGGTCATTTTCAATTTTAAGCCTGCCAACACCCCTCAAATTCAGATCATAGAGGCAACTTCAAGAGAAGACTCCGAAGATTCTAACAACTCGGGCGATACCGCCTCGGGAGAAGAGTCTGGCCATGATCGTCAACCTTGGGAAGAGGAATCTGACGAAGAGATCATCTATCACATCCTCAAGAAGCCATATAAAGGGCCTGAAACAGATAATGAAAGTGAGGAGTCATATATGATCAACACGGGACCCGGTAGCGGAAGGGATAACCCGGTTAGGCCGAGGCCTATAAATGACGAACGTTCATGGCGGGAAAATTTCGAAGGTCGTGTCTGGAATGCGATCGACGAAATAAGGCACCAAGTTGAAAATAATAGAAGAGAGGTGTCTGAACAATGGGAAGTGATGCAGGATATCAAGGTGCAACACAATGAAATCATGATAATGATTGAAAACCTGCAAACCGCGATCTATAATTCCGAGCTACTCAAGGAGGTGACGAGCGAACCCCGTTCCGGGACCCCCGAAAGACAAGCACCCGATAGCGGCAAACGGGTAATTGTCATAGTAGATGAATCAAAGGGGGAAGAAACGAAGGCTAAGCAGCCGACCATCATGCAGACCCTCAAAGTCAAGAAGAGTAAACCATATTCTTTTCTAAAAAATAAAACAGCTCGGATATTTGAGCAGGCCTTAAAGAGCGGATTGACACTTCCCGTCTGTAAAAGACCCGCAGACATAGAGAGAGCCGGTGAAGGCGAATTCTGCCCTTATCATCGCATATTGGGTCATACTATTGAAGAATGTTGGGTATTCAAGGACCTAATAGAAGAAGGGCACAGAAACGGGACAATCCAACTCCCGAAGAGCTTTCAACAAGACCCAGCTCCGCATAACTCGAATAACAAAGGTAAAGGGGTTGCCTATACGATCTCGCACACTCCTATGCCTAGCAAACCTAAGGTTGCGAGACGTAAGCCGATCAAAGAAATCTACCGCTCCAACTCAGTCATGAACATCGAGATAGAAGAAGAGATGGCAGCGCTAGAGATTACTGTGGTTCCCGAAAGGCATTTTAAAGACCTTATACCAAGGGAGGTGAACCACATCCAAACCCTAAAGACCTTTGTTGTGCCGGCAAAGGTAGAGCGCATCAAAGGGAGAACTATCATCCACAAGGCTATCATTTTCTATCAGAGCGATTCAACCCAGTCTCTGAAGAACCCTGACCACAACACTTGGAAAAAGTGGGTGATAGAACAAGAATCGGAGAATGCAACGAGCGATGACGCTGCATCTCATCCCTTTGGAAAGGAGCTATATAAATTAGCAAAAAGGGCAAGATGTCTGAGAGACATATCCAAGGCCGAGGCCAAACGCTTTGATGAACTCTGGAATGGCGGCCAGAATAAGGTCCTGGGCCTGGATGGCAAAATAAAATACACCCGGGGGTTAGGGTATAACTGCGATGACGCAGTATGTTTTGAAGGGTCTCTCAACGAGTACCGTATAGAAGAGAGCTGCTGTATGACTTCTGTTGAAATGCCGGACAATGAAACAGAAGAGGACAATACCCCGGTCCTGAAAAATGCTTTAAAGCAGCTAGAAAAGGAACCTAATACGGTCGATGAGTTAGCTGAAATCAATTTGGGGACGGAAGAAGACCCACGACCAACTTTCATAAGCGCGTCGTTGCCGGAAGAGGTGGCTGACAGGTTGAAGACATTCCTTAAAAGCTACATGGACTGCTTCGCTTGGAGTTATAAAGAAATGCCTGGATTAGATCCCAACGTGGCGGTCCATTACTTGAAAATTGATCCAACCTTCAAGCCAATTAAACAAGCGCCGAGGCGAATGAGAATAGAACTCGAAGAAAAGGTCGTGGAAGAGACAAAGAAACTCATCGACGCCGGCTTCATACGGGAAGAAGAGACACCAGAATGGGTGGCTAGCATTGTCCCGGTTAAGAAGAAAAATGGACAAATCCGCATTTGCGTGGACTTTCGGGACTTGAACAAGGCGTGTCCTAAAGATGATTTCCCGCTCCCAGTAACCGAAATCATAATTGACCATACATCCTCCTATGAAGTCTTCTCCTTCATGGACGGTTATGCGGGCTATAATCAAATTAAAATGGCGCCAGAAGATGAGAAGCATACGGCATTCCGCACGCCGATTGGCATATATTGTTACAAAGTCATGCTGTTTGGGCTCAAAAATGCGGGAGCCACCTACCAACGGGCAATGACGAAAATATTCGACGATCTGATCCACAAAATAGTAGAATGCTATGTGGACGATCTAGTCATCAAAGCCATGTCATATGAAGAACACCTCCAATACCTCGAGGTCGTTTTCAGCCGCTTGAGAGAACATGCGCTCAAATTAAACCCGTTGAAATGCGCATTCATGGTATCATCCGGTAAATTTTTGGGGTTTGTAGTACGCCATAGGGGAATTGAGATAGACCCGGGCAAAATCAAAGCAATAACTGAACTATCCCCGCCAAAGAATTTAAAACAATTGCGATCCTTGCAAGGGCAATTGGCGTACATTAGGCGGTTCATAGCCAACCTATCGGGCAAAATCCAACCTTTCACCCGGCTAACTAAAAAGAATATCCCGTTTAAGTGGGATGGCGAGTGCCAGCGAGCCTTTGAAGAAATCAAGGCATATCTGCTCAACCCTCCAGTATTAGCGGCGCCTATACCCGGGAAGGAACTCATTCTATATACGACCGCCCTAGATGGATCCTTGGGAGCCCTATTGGCCCAAGAAAACCAGGATGGTAATCAAAATGCGCTATATTACCTAAGTCGCATGATGGTAGGGGCAGAACACGGGTATTCACCGATTGAGAAGCATTGCCTAGCCTTAATCTTCGCGGTGAAGAAATTGAGGCACTACATGCTAGCCCACAAAATCATTTTAATATCCAAGGTGGACCCTCTTAAATATCTGATGACTCGGCCAATGCTGACGGGGAGGCTGGCCAAGTGGGCTATCATCCTCACTGAATTCGACATCACCTATAGACCGCAAAAGGCGATAAAGGGGCAGGCGCTAGCAGATTTCCTGGCTGCACACCCAATTCAAGATGACTCCCCATTAAAATGTGACTTCCCTGATGAAGAGTCTCTACATGTTGAAGAAGGAAGTCCTATATGGGAGATGTACTTTGATGGTGCTTCTTCAATCAAGCCGATCGCGGGCCCGGGAGTCCCAACTGTGCGAGCTGGCGCAGGACTAGTCTTCGTAACCCCAGAAGGCGGGATAATACGACATTCTCTAGCTTTAACTGAACCATGTACAAATAATGAAGCAGAGTATGAGGCACTTATCGCCGGACTAGAGCTATCACTGGAGTTGGAAATCAAGGCTGTGCGCATCTTTGGGGATTCACAGTTGATAATAAATCAAATAATTGGCGAATACAAGGTCTTGAAGCCGGAACTAATACAATATCACCAGAAGGCCATGGAACTAATGAAGAAAATCCCGTACGTGTCCATTGAGAAGGTCACGAGGGCTATGAATGGTGAAGCAGATGCGTTGGCCAAACTCGCCAAAGAGCTGGGTGAACCAACAGAGCCGGAAATCCACATCATCGTCCGCAATAGGAGGCCATTATCATTGTGTCAAACAACAGATAAGGCGAATGATGAAGATGCTGGGCTAGGAAAGATAGAATGCCAAGAAACAATGATAACTGAAGACGATGATTGGAGACAGCCGTTCATCGAATATTTCCGGCATGGCACCCTCCCCAAAGATAAAAGAATCGCTGATCAACTAAGAAAACGGGTACTACGGTATGCATATGTGGGCAATACGCTATACCGTAGGTCTTATGATCAGTTATGGCTAAGATGTGTATCAGGGCATGAAGCCGGGCAGGTTATGAAAGAAGTTCATTCCGGGCTATGCGGAGCACATCAGTCTGGGCCAAAAATGAAATTGAAAATCAAGCGAATGGGGTATTATTGGCCCACGATGGTGGCTGATTGTGAAGAGCACGCAAGGAAGTGCCGCATGTGCCAGATACATGGCCCTTTTATACATCAAGCGCCAAACCCGTTGCACCCCACGGTAGCATCCTGGCCATTTAATATGTGGGGCAAAGATATAGTAGGGCCCATAGACCCTCCGACGTCGAGAGGTCACCGGTTCATCCTGGCGGCGACAGATTACTTTACAAAATGGGCTGAAGCCATCCCACTCAAAGAAGTTAAAGCATCCGATGTGGTTAAATTCTTCAAGACGCACATCCTTTACCGATTCGGTACCCCACGACGGATAATATCCGATAACGGGACAGCCTTCAAGAGCTCCAAAGTCTATGCCCTGGCGAAGCAATTTAATATTGATTGGAGATTCTCGTCCATTTACAACCCGAGAGCCAACGGCCTGGCCGAAGCCTTTAACAAAACCCTAATCAATATCATGAAGAAAACCGTGGACGGCAACCAACGAGACTGGGATAATCGTCTACAGGAGGCATTATGGGCTTATCGAACCACATACCAAACGCCTACGCAAGCTACCCCGTATTCTCTGGCTTTTGGGGTTGAAGCCGTTCTCCCTCTTGAGGTGGAATTACCGTCATTACGGGTGGCTATGCAAAATGATATGACCATGGACGAATGTCAACAACTTAGACTGGACGAGTTGGATGCCATGGACGAGAAGAGACTGATAGCCCAGCAGAACCTTGAAATATATCAGGCAAAAATGGCAAGGGCATATGACAAAATGGCGCGAGTCAGGGCATTTCAACAAGGAGAGCTTGTTCTTGTCCTTAAGAGACCGATTATTGGCCGGCACATCGGCCCAAAATTCTCTCCGAACTGGGAAGGGCCATATGTAATTGAGAAGGTATACGAGGGCGGCGCATACCAACTCATAGACCATGAAGGTGAAAGGCCCATGCCACCGATTAACGGGCGATATCTGAAGAAGTACTACACATAGCCCAGAGCGGGGCCAATCGAGTAGTATCTATTGTAAATAAATAAGGAGGGAATAAGTGTTCGTTTACACACACGTGCACGAAACACGAACCCATGTCTAACCTCCACTTTTGCATAAAAATCCCAAAAAAACCCTACTTTTGCATCTGTAAATAGAATGCATCCAAAAATCCAAAACCACACAAACACATTTAGCCCTATAACAAAAATAAAAAAATATATAGAATAAGAGAATTCAACGCCAAAACCACGCGAGAATGTAAGGCGAGAGCTTTGGTGTTTGGGCTCACAATACAAATACCACTGGGTTTGTCCATTTGATACAGAATAAACATAAAAATGGGCAGGGTTTGCAGTTTGTCCCTCAAACCATCTGTTGCCCAATGACGAAAGTTGCTCATATTGGTCGCCCGCGGCGCAAGCTAAGGGATAGGTCGAGCAAATTGGTGGCTAGTAAATAGTCACTTCCGAGGGCATATAAATAAATAACTCTCGTACTATTAGTAACATGTATCACTAATAACCAAAATCTGCCTTCTTCTAATAAAATAAAAGGATATACATGTAAAACAATAAAAACCTATTTTCCTACTCATAAAAAAAATGATAATAAAAAATAATAATAATAAAATCTTTTCAATAAGGGGTTGCCACCTTTGTCCCCGACACCACGAGTGTTATACAAAGCCAGGTTGGGTGCATTCATCCGTAAAAGCACCACACGCCCAAAGAAATGGTGTGTCATGATCCCACGACATATCATGGAGGGGTCAGATCAAGGGTTTACGCTTGTACCCGACATTTCATGTTAAACAAAGCGGCTCGCTTAAAGAAGTGACTCAGGTCATGGAGAGCGGACCTACCCGATGAAAGCCTGTCTCGCGGGGATGCGTGATGGATGTTTGAGGGTAGCTAAAATATAAAAAACCAGGTTGGGTACATTCATCCGCAAAAGTACCACACGCCCAAGGAGGTGATCTGTTTCTAATCCCAAAATAGGTCATGGAGGGGTCAGACTAAGGGTTTATGCTTTGCCCGACATTCAGTGTCAAATAAAGTAATTCGCTTAAAGAAGTGACTCAGGTCATGGAGAGCGGACCTACCCGATGAAAGCCTGTCTCGCAGGGATGCGCGATGGATGTTTGAGGGTAGTACCCCCACAAAATAAAATTGAGTGGAGATGAGTGAATGTGAGTTTCCACTTCCGCACGCAACGGTGCATAAATGAGGGGAGAGTGGGTGAGCTTCCACAAATAAAAGTCAATTAAATATATAAGAAGCATCCACAAAATGGTGTTATCAATTGCATCCATAATCCAATTGATACTGGTAAGTTTATCCATCAGTAATAAAGGGATAAACGGGTTTATTCTGTACCCGGCCTAGAGGTCAATACAGACAGGTTCGGTATCCGTAAAATACCACGGTTGCTAAGTTCTGTATTGTAATAGATAAGGAAAAGCATGCATAGAATGAATGTAATAGGATGTTATAAGATTTTCCTTTTACTATGTTTAGACGCTGCGAAAGGATGAAGCAGTTGTAATAGGGCGCTTTTGCAAATAAGATTGGAGGTGCACAGCATGAAATCAATGAAATACTTCCTCGCGCTGCAGAGGAAGCGATGAAGGGATAATAATAGAAGCAAGCATCATCCACAACAAGAGATCAAAATGATAAATGTCAATGCATCCTATATCAAGTATGGTAAAAGAAAAGGAGAAATAAAAAAATGAAAGTGCAGTCTATGGGCCCAAAAAGCGGGACTCCAGCTCTAATAACACAGTGCTAATAGTCTCTAAATGAGTATGGAGGGAGTGCCTATCCTCCTCCGAAGCTGCCTCGAAGTCCAAGAACTGAGCAAAGGCACTATCTCGGGCGCTCGTGTGAATCTGCAGCTCTGGGAGACGTCCCGCTAAATGACGGGAGAAGCCCTCCACCGACAATCTGTGGTCCTCTAGCTCCTGCACGAGCAGTCGAGCGGGCCCACCACTGACTCCCATGGAGCGGAGAGTGGCACAAGAAGAGAGCCGCTGAAGGTAGTGGAGTCGAGCGGCCTCCAAATGCCTGCGTAGCTCATGAATCTCCAACTCGTGCTGGTATATGAGAGAGCTCGCATCCTGGTAAGCCCTAAGCAGCTCCTCACACCTCCTAGAAATAAAAGTGCTCTCGAGACGAGGTGCAATGAGTAGAGCTGGCGCGATGGTATCCCGCATCAGCCTATACCAATCGAAGGAGAAACTACTGGGCAGAGAGTCCAAGATCTCGAAATCTAGCGGATAGCCTCCGAAGAAGGTATCCCGGAGTGCATCCGCCAGCGCGGCCAAGGCGAGCTGCACATCCCTCGATGAAACATCTGCAAGTAAAATAAATGGGTTAGACAAATTGTTATAACCAAAGAAGAAATAGAAGGAAGAGAAAATCTAACCTATCGCCTCGTCGCCTGAGACTGGCGGGACTGAATCGAGGGCAGGGATATCGGTCGTCTCAGGAGGACCTGCAGGTGCACTAGACCCAGCTACAAAATAAAATAAAAAGTATGAATACATGGAAAAGTGAAATACGGGCAAATGATAAAGGAAATATAAGGTACCGGAAGAAGCATGAGGCTCGGCGAGACCCTCACTAACCGGAACCTCTGTCTCTGGGCTGTGGAATAGCTGCTCCACCAGCCAGCTCTCATCCAACTCTGAGTCATAATCGACTGCAACTCGCTCAGCCGAGACTCTGCTATCTGTGGCCATGAGAGGCTGCCCGTCGGGAGATGAAGAAGCATGAGATGGCCCTCCCTCGATCAGTAATGGCTCGTCGCCTGCGGGCTCGACAGCCAATGGACTCCCCTGCTCTAAAGAAGCCTCCTCTGGTAGTGCAAGAGTGAGCACTGGCCCCAGAACCACGTCAAAGGAGTCGCCATCCCCGGTAGGCACCAATAAGATCGACGGTGAGGTAGGACCGTCGTAAAAGAAAGACTCCGAGCGGTGTGGAGATGCCATGTCATCGGCCTCAGGGTCTGTAAAATCTACATGTAAGAATGAAAATACTAGTGCATGCTGGCAACTAGGTATTAAATGAAGCACACGAACCTGCGACGGCAAGGTCGGTGCAAAACCCTAGAATAGCAGTGCTCGCAGGCGCCGATAGATCTGCTATGATGTCGTCTCGGGTAGCCTCCACAGGAGATGTCCCATGAGCTGAAAAATAGACCCTAATCAGACGTGTAAATAAAGTGCGCCCGAATAAGGATAGGCGAGTCAGTAAAGAAAATCACCCGGAGTGGGAGAAGGAAAAGAAGATGGAGAAGACGGCTGAGAGGCGCCGTCCCGATCTTCCCCCATGGTAGCTGGAGCCGGTGGCTCGACATGTGGCTGAGAATGAACGCCAACTACTCGTGGACGAGGGACCGAGAACCCGGGCTCCGCGTGATCATACTCATGAGCCAACTCTGAATCAAAGAAGAATTGGTCGAAATGAGATGAGGCTTATCGAAAAGAAATAACCTAAAGGGATGATGAAGCATACCTGTGAGAATGGTCCTAACAGGAGTATGAGAAAACCGGCTGTCTAAACCCTGAAAGTCGACAGGCTCTGCGGCAATGACCGGGAAAGGGCTGCGATCACGCAAAACGATGCCATCTAATAGAGGCTGGCCATCTCGCGGACATGTGCTCCGGACGACCACCGGAGGGATATATGACTGATAAGAGCGAATGGACTCATAATACCACTGCTGATAACGCCTCGTGAAGGTGGAAGTCCTAGAGGTGGATACCATCTGATAGCGAGTGCCCGTGCCTAGTCGGAAGAGGTGAGTGTAGCACCATCCGATACCCTCCAAATCAGCCGCCAGTGATGTAGGGCGGAGAAGAGGCGCTGGAATATCCTGATCCAAGCCAAACTGATGTGCGCATCGATGTGGCGAATAGGGCTCGATGAACATATGATCGCCCAATCTGAGAGGAAGAAAGCCCTGACGAATACTGATCAGGTACTCCAAATCGATAGGCCTGGCTCGAATGCTAGAAGAGTCAGAAGAGGGGACCCTACTGTCAATCACCATCCTGTCAGCAACCCTAGCTGCCCCACGGGCCACTGATCTGTCTCGAGAGAAGCGCAGATGGTCTCGACTCCTGAAGAATCTATACCGAGCAGCCTCTGGAGTCAATGAAGCTGGCTGCACCCCAGCTAGATCACTCAATAAGGGTAGACGGTCTCGTAGCGTGACCGCCATGCCGGGATCATATGAGCCAGACCAATGCAAATGGAGCCATCCGCTAATCAGATGCCACGGGATCAGTTCCTGGCACTGTGAAGGACTACGAGATGAAGTCAGACCACGGAGGCACCTATAGATGTTGGCCAGTACAGGCACGGCCAAAGAAATCCTGTCGCCACGCGCGATCAGGCTCGCCATAATGAACACCGAAGGCCGAATGGTGTATGCGGGGGAGCTAGGCAATAAGAAATAGCAAATCCACCAAGAGATGAAAGCTGTCAAATAAGTCTCCCGATCCACGACATGTGAACACAGGGTATCCTGAGATGGGATAGGACCGTCGTGATGAATCTCGAGCCGACCTGTACCAAATGGATCTCTGGTGGAAGCCAGACCCGTAGGGCGAGTGTGGACCCGATCGGTGAAATAGGCGATCCAATGTCTGAACGGAACTCCGGGATGCCCCCTCCGTAAATGATGATAAATCTCATAAATCCTATGCAAAGAAGGCGGGAATCGAGTGAAGTCCCCCGAGTCAGCGGGTGAGACCATGAACTCGTCATAGAAATGGCCGAAGATCGGCAGCCCGGTCAACTGCTGTATCTCTAGGAGGGTCGGAGTCAGCTCCCGATCGTCGATGAACAGAGTGTTGGTGGAATAGTTCCACCGCTCACAAAAGGCCCGTAGCCAGGGTGTGTCGATATGATAATGAAACATCGACAAGAAAACCGAGTCATATATCCCGGCTCGCCTAAGCAGAGTCCCCTCCCGCATGAGCACATACCGAGTCCACTCTAGCTGATATCCATGGCACTCCAAGGGAGTGATGAAAGGGGCAGTGGTCCATCTGTGAGCCTCCCCGTCTATAATCTCCTTGCCCAGGAGATGTGTCAAAGGAGCCGTAGAGGCAACGCCTAGAGGCTGAAGGGGCATGATGTCATGAGGCTGATCATCCCTGAAGAATAAACCGCCGCCTCGCGGGTAGACAGGAGTCGCTCGGATGGCTGAGACGAGAGGAGTCCAATCGCTAGGATCCTCGTAAAAAGAATAATAATGACTCAAGGGGCGACGCGGAATGGCGTCATGAGATGAAACTACAATACCCGAAGAAGAGAAGACGTCATGAGAAATGAAGTGATGAATAATAGGGAATAATGCACCAAGACAAGTCTTTCGAGCATTCAAGACTCGTCTTGGTGGGTGGCTCTTTGTTTACCCTTGAAAAGTTTCAAGGATGAATAAATGAATAAATAAAATGAATTGATGATTAATGATAAATCATAAGAAAGGGGGGAGAAGAGAAAGAGCAATGAAAAGATGGCACACTGATCAGGAGAGGTCGCTGCCTAACCCCGGAACAAATCCATTAGTCCCACAATGGAATGCTGGGCATGAAATGAGGAGTATAAATACCTCGCTATTCTCTATCCACTCAGCATGAGTGACAGCTGAGAGGATCGAGGGAGAGAGGAGATCTCTCGGGTGTCACCATGTGATTATATCTTTTCTGACAAGTGGGACCCACATGGCAGTCCCTTATGAGCAGCTCCAATGACATAGACCTAGCCTATTTTGCTAAGAAAGCTAACCAACCCGGAACAGAGGTTAAGCATTAATCCCACAATGAAATAATAGGGTGAAAGACGAGGATATAAATACCCCACCACCTCCTACTCATTTGAGGTGGCTGACCCTCGGGAGATTTAAGAGAGAGAAAATCTCCTGATGGGTCAGCCATTTGATTATATTTTCTCTGACAAGTGGGACCCACCTGGCAGTCCCTTGTAGATGAATCTAACAACATAGCCTATCTGATGAGTCACCCATGTGACCATTTTCACTGACAGGTGGACCCCACACCTCAGTGACCTATTGAAGGAGTCAGGATTGAACCCTAGAAATCTGCCTTTGAAGCTAACCCTAGAAAGGAGCTGAAGCAGTATAATCCCTATGCTACATGAAATGATGTCAATGCCAAGCTAGCATTTTGATGCAACTAGTTATAAGAAATTCCAAATGTGATTTTGCTTTCAAGGCTGACCTGGTGCCAAAGCTGCGAGCAACCACCTAACCATGCTTTGATTTGTGTCAATTACTGATAAGTAGTCAGTTCTTTGACCAAGTCACCCTCATGTTAAGGGATTGAAAGTCAATTTCACAAGACTGATCAGGTGCCAAAGCTGGGAGCAACCACCTGATCAAGTCTAGATTTGTATTAATTGCTGATAAGTAGTCAGCATTTGATCAAATCAAGCCCTAATGAATATCAATATAAGTCTAATTGGTATTTAGTTAGGGTGGTTTCTGCAAGAGAGAGATAATTGGCAGAGACATTGAGCTACAATTGAAATCAGGGATTAATTCAGAAGGAATAATAGGGTTTTATGAATAAAAGAATTTTTAATTCAGAGAGGCAGGGGCAAAAATGGAATTAAAAATTACAGGGATGATCATCATGAATTTAGGAATTTTTGGTGAAAATTTCATAATTTTTGGATAAGTGGAGCTATTAAAATAAATTCAGGGAAGATAAAAGCAGAATAAATGGATTAATCAAAGGCTGAGATTTGATCAGAGCAACTCTGGGTACAAATTGGAGATAGTGACAACTCTGGGTACAAACTGGGTGCAATAAACACAGAAAGAATAAAATAAGCGAAGAGAGAGGGTGTGCCACGTGGCAGCCTCTCATTGGGTCATGTCAGCAAGTGGGCCCCACCCAGGTATGAGTCACTGACAGGTGGGCCCCACCTTAGTGCCACGTGGCAGACAGCCAGTGGGCCACCTCACCACCCTAGTGCCACAATGCACCACACCAGAGGTCCACTTAACCCAACTCTATGCCATATGGCACAGCCAGAGGAGACCACCTCACTACCCTAGTGCCACATGGCACTACACTACAGAGCCACCTCAGCATGGATCAATACTATAACAGATGATTAATGGATTGATTAAACAAGTGGACCTATCAGAGTGTGCCAAGTCAGATCAATTAGATTTAAGCAGAGAGTTAATCAATCCACAGCTAGACTAATGGGCCGAGATTCATATACTTACATGTGGGGCCCATTTGTCAGGATTATGAATGTATAGCTCACACAGACAATCATGCACCAGGCCTATGCACAGATCTAATCAGATATTTAAATCAAAAGAAAGAAGCGGTGTGTACCTGGCTCACTCGTGTTGCCTCTCTGACTGTGGGTCCCACCTAGTAGTGGACTCTGTGCGCCGAGCGCGCCCCCTTCTCTCTCTTCTCCTTCTCCCCTCCCTCTCTTCTTTCTTCTTCTCGACGAAGCAGAAGGCGCCATTAGAGGTGATCAAGCTCTCCAAAGTTCGCAACTCCAATTCCTTTCACCTAGAGCTAGCCTATACATGGGAGAGTATGTGTAATTGATCAAAATTGAGAATTAATGAGTGAATAAGGTGATTGAGAGAGATGAATATCTCGGGCAATTGATGAAGCACTTCAATTCCTACTTCAAAATCAAAAATTGATGATGCAAACCTTCTCCACTTGCTTAGGCGACACTGTGTATGAAGAAAGGGGCAGCAATTATGGAATAGATTGAAGTAATTGAGATGAAGTAATGAGATCGGGCAAATTGATGAAAATTAAGACCTTGTATTGTAAACTCGAATTGGCAGTGCTTATAGCCTCTATGCACTCTCACGATGATGTTGAAGTGATGGAGATTGATAATTGGATGAAGGAGTTATGCTTTTGACCAAGAGATGGAATCGGGTAATAAAGCTTTGAGCTTTGGAAGAAGATAACAATGGCAGAGGGTAGAAGGGTGCCCCAGATGCATTAGAGTGAGTATATATAGTATGTTTAGATGCTCTAGAAGGTTCTAGCAACAGATAAGAAGTGGAGTCAAACATGGTCAACAGCCAAAGGCTTGAACTTTGGATTCGCTTAGAAGGGGCCCACATCGCAACAGAAACACTAACAGAATTGAAGAACCATGCCCATGAGCCAAGGAAGTCCAATTGTTGGTGTATGAGTGGTGTACAGTTCTAATTCCTTGGTACACCATCCCAATTGCCTATATAAACATCTGATTCATGGAACACACAGAACAGACGCATACAGAAGACAAGAAAAAGAGAAGAGACATTTTAGAGATTACATATAAAGCCTAGAGAGAGAGAGAGAGCAAAGAAGAGGCAAGAACCGAGGGAGATTTGATAGAATTGATTGATCTCAGTTTTAACTTGAGAACTCAATTCCTTTGCTTCAATTACTTGTCTAGAGGTAAGCTATATACTCTATTATCTGCCAATTAGGGATTAGTAGGTTTAATTCTTGAAGATTGGAGCTTTAAAGATGTAATTGCCACTGGATATCAGTATTTTACTGTACTGTCTTTGAATTTCTTCGAATTTCAACTTTTTCTTCATGATTTTCTTCTTTATTTCATGCATTGCAAGTTTATATAGTATAAATCTTTCATTTCTTTCAATGAATTTTGCTCAAAGATTGATGAATGAGGCTGTTAAATCGATTGATCTCAGTTCAACTTGAGAACTCGGTAACAGTTGAGTTCATTGATCAATTCTTGATTCTTGAGTGAGAATTACCTTGATCCCCGTTAGTACTATATGCATTAGGGTCTGTAGAGTCCTTTAAAGTCGATTAATCTCAGATATAATCTTGAGAACTCGACTGATTTGAAGTTTTAATACTGTTATCGCGTTCCGTTTCTGAAATTGAGTTTTAGATTGAGAATTAGGGAAGATCATAAGCATAAGCATGTGTGTCATAGTTTAGATAAGTGTTATAAAGAGTATGAAGCATGATAATGCCAATGTTGATCAATGAATAACAAGAATTTGAAGAAAATTGCGATCGGTACCAACAGCTTCTATTGCATTTCAATAACCATACCGAATAGTAGAATCACAGACCAATTTGAATCGCTCTAGTCATGATAGAAGGCATTTGCATATGTATACGATGCTAATTGAATGATTAATTGTTGAAAGAAACAAGTAATTGTGTTGAATTTGTGGAATCTGAGATTCGGTACCGGCTGGTACCAAATCAGTTCATCTGGCATTGGTGCACAGCATGATCTACCGCATAGATCATCAATCAGATATTATAGAACAACTCCCCGAGGAGAGACGACGTCGGAGGAACTATCTGATCGGAAGGAGACGGCCTCAGCCGCCGGGAATGCCACCGGCGCGAATCTTGAAGGCGCTATTGACCGGAGGGTCAACGAAACGCGTCAGCACGAACATTAGCGCAAGAACACGAATATTGAAGCACACATGCGAATCTTGGAATAAATCGAATGTTCATAACGTGATAAGTGGATCTGGGCCTTACATCTCGTATGAATTAATCTTGAAGTAAATCTGACGGCCCAAATAAGAACAGAGTTAAATGAAAGATAGGCGCTGATCTTGATACAGATCTGGCGGCCCATATTAAGCCCATTAATTAAATAATAACAGAATAGTGATAATACAAAGTAAATAAATGATTTGAAAATGTTCCTGAACTCCAAATTGACTCAAATTTGTTTCTAAAATTTTCTTATTTTTCATACTATTTTTCTATATGATAATATTCCAGTTTTAGAAATATAATCATGATAAAACAATTTAAAAGCAAAAGACATTACATATATTGATATAGTTGACCTAGCTTTGACTTGTCATTTTAAATACTATAAAAATTCCAAAATACAAATAAAAATCATAAATAATAACTAGATATATTTTAGTGATTTTTCAAGTGAATTTCCATGAAATAATAATGATGATAGTAATATACTATAATAAATAGTGAGATTAGCTATATTCTTTGATAAATAAAAAAAAATATATAATAATAATAATAGGTATTATATTGACATTTTCTGTAAAAAGAATAATAAAAATAAATAGCACAAAATATACAAAAATATACTACTATGGTAATAAATAGTAAAATACATTTTCTTTTATAATAAAGAATGATAATATAGTTTTATAATATGAATTGTATTTCTTTTGTTATTTCTATACAAATATACAATAAAATACTTTTGATGAATAAAATGTAATAAAAACATAATGAATTTCATCTCTTATGACTATTTTCAACTAATAAAAAAAAATCTTATACTTTTATATAGGTAATAAATAGAAATAATAAAAATAGATATAATGAATAGTATAATAAATAGGATAGAATATTAGTAATGATTTCTTTTTAGCTATTATAGATATTAAAAATAAAAAAAAAATAATAATAAAAATAATAATAGTAAAATAGTATAGTTAACCACCTTTTAATTTTGTAAATGATTCTTACATAATGAATAGTATTTCAATATAATAGAATATAATAATAAAATTCTATTACTTTGGCTATTATAAACATTTTAAAAATACAAATAAAAATCATAGCCATTTTATTTTCTATTATTTTTGTAAGTGATTTTCTACAGAATAAATAGAG
Organism: Schoenoplectus triqueter; assembly: GCA_964058805.1. Classification (NCBI taxonomy): domain Eukaryota; kingdom Viridiplantae; phylum Streptophyta; class Magnoliopsida; order Poales; family Cyperaceae; genus Schoenoplectus; species Schoenoplectus triqueter. The sequence continues at coordinate 40,042 of CAXKVV010000296.1, read as the reverse complement.
TTGAGAAATAATAAAAATAGAATTTTACTACTTTAGCTTTAGCTATTATAAAAATCCCAAAAATATAAATGAAACTCTAATTAATAGCTACCCCTCTTCCTATTATTTTTTTGTAAATGATTTTCTACATAGATAAATAGAGTTTAAGAAATAAAAATAATAATAATAAAAATAATAATAGTAATAAGAATATAATAATAATAATAATAATAATAATAATAATAAATAAATGCATCTTTATAATAAAAATAATAATGGAAGATATTATATAATAGACTTTGTGCATTTTAGAAACGAATAAACATGCTCACATAAGGAGTGTAGAGCCACGTAAGAATATTTGCACACATGATATAACATTTAGAATGGTTAGTCAAGACGAGAACATCTTGACGTAGGATGATTAAGGCTTCGATAGCAATATAAAGATGGAACGTTGAGACAAGAACATCTTGACGTGAGATGATTAAGGCTTTAATAGCAATACAAGAAGATATGTTGAGACAAGAACATCTCGACACTTGATGAAGAATAATAAGATACGTTGAGACAAGAACATCTTGACGTAGAATGATTAAGGCTTCGATAGCAGCATGAAGAGATATGTCGAGACAGGAACATCTTGACGCATTGACGAAGAATAACCAGAGCTACGATACTAACATGGAGATATATGTCGACTCTGAAGAAGAAGAACATTATGATGTCCTAGATAGGTGACATCTTAATGACTCGCTGCCATGAGCAAGTAACTCATGATTGAATACGCTCACACAAGGGGTGTAGGGCAACATAGTAATTTTGCACAAGTAATGCAACACGTAGAATGATTAGTTGAGACAAGAACATCTCGACGCTCGCTGAAGAATGACCAAAGCTACGACATCAGCATGGAGGGATATGTTGACTTTGAAGAAGAAGAACATTAAGATGTCCGAGCGAAGCGACATCTTAATGACTCGGTGTCATGAACAAGTAATTCATGACCATTTGAGCTGGCAAGACTGAACTCGTCCGTCGATGAGTTTGTCTCCTGACTCATTTCCCGAGACTGCGAGATTGAATCGGTCTGTAGGTAGATTCATCCACAAAACAGTGAATGTGAACCGTTCTGTAGGTAGGTTCCTTCACTAACACATGCCTCAATGTTGAACTGGCCCAGCGCTTCAGGTTTGACACTGTGTGCAATTGTGTTTCCTAGGTTTATGAATCGGCTTAGTGCTTCGAATTCATGATCTAGAAGATCGGTGAGAAGAAACACGTGGGCCATATCCACCCTTCTCCTGATTCACCAACCTCAAGATCAACCGGCTCAGTGCTTCGAGTTGTATTTTGTGTGATTGGTCGTTGACTAGTTAAGATTGAACCGGTCTGTTTGTAGGTTTATCTTCTAGATCAACGGAGGTTGAGTCGGTCTGTATGTAGACTCACCTCAAGCCCCCTATGAAGAGATTAACCTGGTCTGTTGGTAAGGTTACATCTCGAGGTGGCATGGACTGAACCGATCTGTTTGTAGGTTCGTCCTCCATAGGACAAAACCGATCTGTTTGTAGGTTTGTCTTCCATAGATTGAACCGATCTGTTTGTAGGTTCATCTTCCGTAGACCCCTTTTTATAAACCTAGACGACCACTTGACCATCTTTTAACTATACTATTTGCTTCTCTCTTTCAAAGATCCAGAGGTGCCTCGAGGTTCGTAGCCCAGGGTAATTAACGGTGGGGGCTTGCGCCCACCGGAATCTACAAGAACTCACAATCACTAAAAACCCCCTGAATGTGCATCCAAATATCTCTAAACGGCAGAACCGGCCGACACCCAGCGGATGCACGCTCGGGAGGGATCTCCGTGTCCTTCTTCCGCAAAACCCATCGCCCGGCGGCGGTGCGGCGGCGCGCGAAAAAGGGTCGCACATCGGGTTTTGAGTTTTATTTCTTTCTTTTGGGTTTTTATTTGAGAGATTTGCCGCCCATCCTGATGGAGCTAGTCCCGTCTATGTAAGCGTTGTATACTCTTTGTTCATTCTGGACTGTATGGTCATGTATTTATATTTATTATTATTTTGTTTATTCTGAGATTTATTGATTTTATTCATTTAGCCTTTCGTACGCACGTCTCGTCGTGCGTATGTGGCGGGATTAAGCACCCCTAATCTGATTTAATATTTTTGGGGTGTGACACCATGCCTCTATATTGTGATGTGGGCAACTCCTTTGCAACTCATTGAAGTGCTCCCATGCTTCAGACATCGTTTCGTCACCTCTCTATTGGAAGTTATGGATTTGATGTCGAATGCTGCTAGTTTTTGAAGGCAGAAAGAATCGGTTGAGGAAAGCATTGGTTATCTTAGCTCATGTGTCCATGTTCTCAGGCCTTTGCCCTCGAATCCAATTCTTAGCTTTGTCGGCTAAGGAGAAAGTGAAAGTCATCTACTTAAGGTCCTCTTGAGTGATTGTCCGGGTCTTCAACATGCTACAGAGCTCCTCGAAGTTTGCTAGATGCTGAATTACATCCTCATGTGACAACCCATGAAATAGAGTCCTTTGCACCGCGTTGATCCATCCTGGCAGGATCTGATACTCCTCCGCTAGGATGTTCGGGGTTGTGTACCCCAGTTGAATCTCATCTGCCCTTGGCGCAGTGAAATCCCTTAGAGGACGGTTGGGATCCCAGATTTTAACCTACAAGACAAAGAGAAAGCAAGCGAAAATTAAGCAACAAAAATTTAAAAATATTGTTACACTAAACACTTTCTTTGATTTGTCGATTTGCAAAATAATCTTGAATTTTACAATTTACCTTGTTTGAGTTTTGTGTAGGGATTAAAATATAAATGGATTAGTGCACAAGAACCAAGACTAATAATGGGATATAAGAGCTTAATCAAGTCTGCATTAGGCTTAGGTTTAGTTAGACTTAAAATGAATTGAATTGGTTAAGATAAATTGAGCTTAAACAACAAAGAAAAATATTTCTGCCCAGTGAATCATTTTAACGGTTCATCTCAATACTCAAAAATATTCTAAGGCAGAAAAGTTCTCAAAGAAACCAGATGGTATCGTTATGTAATTATTCAGTAATCGTTGTAACGATTTATGAAATGTATAACGATTCAGTGAATCGTTATAACGTTTCAGCTCAATCAGATCCAGCGGCTATTCTTTTTAAGCCGTTATAACGATTTCCGAACTGTTATAACAGTTCAGGCCAAAAATAGTTTCTTCAGCTGTTTCAGAAGATCTATTTTACAAGGATCACCTCTCTCATTAATAATCATCTAATCCATCTAGGAAAATCATTACTCTAGAGAGCTTACTAGTCATATAAAAAGTGAGAGAGATAATCCAAGAGAAAAAAACACTCAAATAGCCAAATTTTTATTTAAGTTCAATCTAGCTTATCTCCATTATCTCAACTTGATCATTCGTGATCTACTTGTAAACTTTCTTGAGCTGTAGTGCTTACCTTTCTTGAGTGTGTTGTCACTCACTTCTTATTTTTGAGTGTGTTGTCACTCACTTCTTGTTTTTGAGTGTGTTGTCACTCTTATTACTGATAGGCTTGGCAGCCCATTTTTGTGTAAGAGACCAAGTTCTACAAGTATAAAACTATTTTTTTAGTATTTCGGCTCAACCTCAATTGTTGTAGGTTTAGAGTCCCGGAGACGTAAGCATTTTTAAGCCGAACTCTGTTATATCTTGTGTTCTTGTTTGAACTTTTCTTTTCTTTTCTCACATTTCTTTGATTGTTATACTCTTGTGAAAATTGAATTGAATTGAATTGTATTCCGCTGCCATTACACTTGAACACTAAGGCCCAAATCGGATTATAAATTTTTATCTTAGGTTCTTTACAATCTTACACTCTTTTAGCTCTTAAATACCACAATCCTAGGGCTATCAAATGCAATAAAAAAATTGCCTACAATTAATTGATAAATTCTAACTAAGAATACCATTGTCCCCGGCAACGGCGTCAAAAAATTGATGCGGTATTTATGGTCTATATAATTATTAAGTTTTAAACCTAAGTAATACCGGATATTATTGCAAGTGTACAATTTATCGTTGGGGTATTTTAGTATCGTATCCACAGGGACAAGTTGATTCCAAGTCTTAACTTAACAATTGAGTTATGGACAATAGAGAGATCGATTGGTTGAAATGTTGGTTTTGACTAAACTAGAATTAAACTAAATAGCAAATAAAACGGTGTTTTATACTAAATGATAGAAAACTTAGGGTTTCGACTTTTCTTTTTCACTTCTTAATTAACCTACTCAGTCTCTTTACTTTTTAGACAATTCAATAGTATGAGATTAGCAATTCAAACTTAGCATTGACTGGCGCTTTCGCGTGTCAATGCCGTGTTCAAACTATTCAACCTTCACAGTTACGTACTTCGCCCTAGGAGTTCAAACCCTTTGTGTTCTTTATTGTTAAAACCTTACCAAATCCCGACGCCACACAATTATGAGTTAACAATTGATGTTTGGTTCAGCTCCAAGTATAATCACCTAAGTTGCAAACTTACCGCTAAGTCTTGAGTGCAAACATGGGTTTTACCCTTTGAGATCGGGAATTCTAACAATATATTTTTATAATCTACTATAATTCCTAAGATAAATCACACAATAAGCATTTGTTACAGTTCAAGCATGCAAATAATCAATTCAAAGGATAAATCACACAGAAAATTACTAAAAAGATCGAATACCGAGCAGTTTAACTAAAAAGATTCAAGTACTACAAGTCATCACCCCTAGAAGGGTGATTAGCCACGCATGTTCAGGAGCAAATAATAGAATTTAAAAGCAATAAAAGAGCACATAGAACCCATAAAAGATAGACAAAAAGATTAAATTCAAACTCTCGCTCGAGGGCTTCAATTCGGCGTGTAGATCTTCGAATTCGACTCCCCGGGGTGCTAGATCTCTCTCGAATTTCGAAGCAACATTTCCGGACTTGAAAATGGCAGCTAGGGCTTCTCAGATGGTGGAGAAAGACATCTGGAAGGGTCTTATATTGGAGGCCAATCAATTAGATAGTTGTTGTCAGCTCTGTCCGGATTTTCGGGTATGAAGCATACGGGTCGTATGCATTTCCGTACGACCCATAATGAGACTGGTGTCACACCCCAAAAAAAATAAATCGGATTAGGGGTGCTTAATCCCACCATATACGCACGACGAGACGTGCGTACAGAAGGCTAAAAGAATAAAATAATACAACCACATAATAAACGAAATAATAATAAATATAAATACATGACCATACAGTCTAGAATGAACAAAAGAGTACGGCGGGGACTGGCCACAAACCTCTCAAAAAAAAACTACAAAATAAATAAACAAAATCCGATGGATCCTATCAACTACTCAGCTCACATGCAAATGGAGCGAAGTATCTTTATCATCGCGCAGGACTGTCCCTAGCACTCACTCCAAGAAAATTATGAACCTGAAATAGCTAGATCCCACAACCATCGTGGAAACGTGAGTAATTTTAAAAATTAGTCAGTACGGATTTAGATCCAGCCTTAAGATTTGATCTTCTTTCTTACACTGGACTCAAAAACTGATACCGGTGTTTAAACTACAATATAATATTCATATATAAATGAAATAATATTTTTATGCACATTTTGAGAAGTTTGCCTAAATGTTATGACATGAAATGATAAGGAAACCTAAAATAGAAAATCTGTGAAATAATATAATATAATATATATAGTTATGCTATGGTTAGTCGCGAAGTACAAAATATTTTTGTACTTCGCATCGTATTTTTAATTTTTTATTTTAAAATATCGATCCGACCGTTCAAAGTGTTCTTCATACTGAAATATATTTGGAGACCAAATTTTATATTTTTTTAGAAATTTTTTTCTATTTTTATTGAGGGGATGAAAATGCATTGAGTTTATGATTTTTAATAAGAACAATTTTCTAATCCTCAAAAAAATAGAAAAAAATTTCTAAAAAATGTAAAATTTGGTATCCAAATATATTTTAATATGAAGAACATTTTGAATGGTCGGATCGGTATTTTGAACTTGAAAATGAGAGATACGACGCGAAGTACAAAAAAAAATTTATACTTCGCGACTAACCATAGCATAACTCTATATATATATATAGTACGAGAAAAAAATACCCTTAATAGAAACCCAGTTTATAATTACCATATCCATCCCGAGCGAGCACTGTCATGGCCCAACTTACTAACTCGGGCCTTGCCTAAGCGGGCACTATGAGGGCCCAACTTAATAACTTAGGATTTTATGTTTGTACGGCGACAACACCGCACAAACGATAATTCGGGCTCCCGAGGCAATAACGTTCTAGGAGAGTGAACGACTATAAAGCACATACTCTGGTCTGCTGAATCTGGTAATTTCCCTTACAAAATAGAAACAAATGGATATAATATGTCTTCAGTTTTCATATCGCCAAAAGGAGATAACTACCCATGAATTAACAAATCAGAAACAAATGAGAGCCTACACTGTATCAATCAAGGGTCAGAGGATTTGGTAAGGTTAGCGGATCGCATCCCGACTTTGTTTATACCAACCAGGGGCCAAAGGAGAAAGCCCTTCGGACATACTAGAATCCTAAATAAGCCGGATAAAAAAATATATATAATATCATGAAATAGATATCAGTCTCAAATATGGCCATCCACACTAAACACCGAAGGACATAATATCCTAACCGCTCAAATTTAGATTAAAAATTAAATCATATTAAGAATAATAAAAATATAATATTTATCAAAAAGAAGACACTCTGACATGGTCGAACCCGGCAAATGATAGGGTCGGTAGACAATCCGACATGCAAAGATGCGTAGTACATATATAGACCAATAGGTCCCATGGGTCTATCGGTCACCGTACGTAACCACAATAGTCTGGTTATGCAAGGCAACCTCAAACTGAGAATTACCCGGTCCGCCTCTCAGCACTCTCATGCATTTAATGCATGATTAACTACCTAACTTAATTAATAATTAGTGATAGTAATAATATTTTCTTAATAATTATAATTTATAACTTGATTATTTAATTCTATTTAATCCTATCTCGGGACTATTTCTCGAGTCCTACTCCTATCTTGTCTACATGTAATATGATATGATATGACATACGAATGCGGGTTGGTCTCAAATATGCTGGTCAATTTATCGAATACATATGGCAGGTCAAATTTGATCTCTAAATAGTGTTTGGTCAGAGAAAAATCCTAATTCAATTTTATTTTTGGTTTGGGTTCTTAATTCTGAAGAAAGAAAATTAAATCTCATGAACCCGTACTTGAGAGTGCTGGTGACGATCGCGGAGTCACTCTACTCCGGAGGCGGCTACGTATCCTAGGTCAGTGTCTACGTATGCTAGGTCAGGATCGACCTCGATCTCCGCGAGTGGATCTGAGTCGACTATATCACCTATTATTAATTTAAATTGAGCGTTTGTTATTTTTTAAGTGATTTAGTGCGTAATTAATAATTAATTAAAGCGGTGTTTTAATTTATGTACATTCAGGTTTTATTGTCCTTTAATTAAAAATTTCAGAAGCATTTCTGTTGTATTTAGGGGCGTCGAAAATTCATTTAATGTGTTTTCATTTATTTTTATGGTGTTTGCTATGTTAATCCTTTTTATTTGCGTCTTATGAATTCTTTCGGGATTTCGTTGATTCATTTTAATAATCAGGTCAAGTGTGCATTATTGATCCCCTTTACTTGTTTATCAATTTTATTGTGTTTTTCGTTAACTAATTTAGTTACGTCGCCTGACATTTTAAATTCGATAAATCGATAACATTCCAAATAACGACATAAACACAAAGGATAAGTGATTAAATTCATTTTTATTGATTCCATTTTGATTACAATTACAATTACATCGATTACAAGAAATAAAACCTAAAACAAAAACAAAATAGATAAATTAATTAATATATATTATATATAATATTATATTCTAATATTCCTTTATTTATTTAAAAATTGAGAAATTTATTAATATATATAAATTATGTTCTAAATATTCTTTTTATTATATAATTCACTTTATTCTTTATATATTAATATTATATTTCTATAAGTTGGAAAAATAGTTTAAAAATAAAATAACGGAAAAAGAAAGAAAAAAAAAAGAAAAAAAAGAAAAAGAAAAGTAAAAGAAATTAGTTTAATTAAAGAAAATATTATTATTTTATTAATGTGTTGGTGTTTTAATGAACATGATCATACACTGACTATCGTGCCATGTTGTTGTTTTCCTATCTAAATACTCAGCTCTCTTATCTAAATAACTAGTTCACTTATCTAAATATCTAAGACATATATATAAATATCTAAGTCATTTTTATTTCTCATGTGACTTTGTTTTCCAAGATTAATTCTATATTGCTATTATTTTACTACATAACTGAGTTACATATCTAAATACCTAAATCACATATCTAAATACCTAAGTTATATATCTAAATACCTATGTTAGATATCTAAATACTTAAACCTCATATCTAAATACCTAAGTTATATATCTAATTACCTGAATCTCATATCTAAATATATCAGTCTCATATCTAAATATCTAAGTCACATATCTAAATATCTCTTTAAAATTACCCAATTCACCTATCTAAATACTCAGTTCGCCTATCTAATTACTCAATTCATCTATCTAAATACCTAATTCACATATCTAAGTACTCAATTCACCTATCTAAATACCTGATATATATATATATATATATGAGTGGAGATATCGTGAGCTTAAGCTTACGGAGGCCTTCTGTGAGATTAACTAAAAAAACATATTAAATCATCTCGAAATTTTAATTTATCATTCTCATTAAATTCTTTATATAAAAATCTTGTGGGATGCAAAAATTTGAAGTGATTTGAGCTTTTTAACTCATCGTTTTTAATTTTTTAAAATGATGTTTAAGTATTAAATATATTATTATTATTTTTAGAGCTAATTTTCAAAAATTAAAAACCACAACTTAAAAAGCTCAAAACGCTCCAAATTTTTTCATCCCATGAGATTTTCATATAAAGAATTTAATGAGAATGATAAATTAAAATTTTAAAATGATTTGATATATTTTTTGAGTTAAGCTCACGGAAGGTCTCCGTGAGCTAAGCTCACGGTATCTCCACACTCTCTCTCTCTCTCTATATATATATATATATATATATATATTACTCAAGTCTTTTTTATTTCTCGAGACTTTTCTTCTCTCTCATCTGTCACGTACGTTTTTTCGTACAATTCATGTGATATTTATCAATTTATCTCATGTGACTTTGTTTTCTAAGACTATTTTCTCTATCTTGCTATTATTTTACTACATATCTAAATCGCATATCTAAATAGCTACGTTATATATCTAAACCCTGAACCTCATATCTAAATACCTAAGTTATATATATAATTACCTGAACCTCATATCTAATACATAAGTCTTATATCTAAATACTAAAGTTATATATCTGAATACTTGAATCACATATCTAAATATCTAGCTCACTTTATATAAATCGCTAAATCATTTATATAAATATCTGTCTTATTTATCTGACTCACTTATGTAGGCGAACGTATTTTTTTTGCCAAAAACAAAAAGTTAGTTAAAAAATTTGTACTTTTTTTCATCAAAAATGAAAAATTAGGTAAGAAAATTTGCTCGGACGACTATTAGTGGATCCCATTCTAACCCCCCGAGTGATTTTAACCAGAGTTCGTAGATATGGACCAAATCACAAAAATGGACAAATGCCATATTAGTTCTTTTTCAATCATAATTACTGATTACACTCAATCTATATAAAGTCTTCAAATTCGATCTCAAATGAAGGTATAAAGTAACTTCCACACTCACGCCCATCTACACCAACAGAAATACTGTATTACTGGGAAATGGGAAATGGAGGATAACAGTAAGAAGGTACACGGTAAACCCGTTTTTCAATGATTTTAGGTTCCAATTTGTGGATTTTTTTTCAATAATATTAATTAGTATTCAAATGCAACAACGCATAACTTTTTCATCAAAAGAACATCATAAGCCAATTTAAACTATCATCTCATGAACACACTTCAAATCCATATGATAACATGAATAAAAATTTTATCCAGACCAAAAAAGACCACAAGGCAAAATCAACTCTCCAAGTGCAGAAGAGATGCTAACACCAATACACCAAAATTCAGTCTCGGAACTTGACTAATATGTTTGTCTCAGCAGCTAAAAGAAAACAAAGTAACAGAACTACTAAAACTGCAGTACAAACTTCAAGCTGTTCACTGGTCCTCAACAATGGTGCCCTTCTCACTGACATAGATACCATCCAAGAACTTTCTGATATCTTTGTTCTTCACATGGCATTTCTGTTACATCAATAAGAAAAACAATATATAAGCAAGACTAGCCATATAAATAAAGCAAGCAAACATTAGCCTCCCAAAGAAAAAAAGCATCTTAAGTAGGCAAGGCAGAGCTAAAGGATTTCTTTTTGTTCTCGAATTTAATGTCAACCTCATATTTTAACATTCAATTAAGCAGGGCAAGAATGAAATATCCAAAAATCTGAAACTCATTATACTGTAGTGTAATTTCTGGTGCCAAGATACCAGACTGCTTAAGGCAGTAACAATTTTTTCTTCAAAAACTATTTATAAAACCACTTATGTTATTGAAGTTTATATAATATCTGGATTCTTGTGAGCAAAGATGCTGTGATTGAAGTCCAACTGACAATTATAATCATATGGAATATCCTATAGCATCTGAGTATGCATGTTGCTGAGAAAGGGTGTACCTGGTTAATGAGAGCAGCAGAACGGGAGACAAGCTCAATATCATTGCCATCAAGGATGAGTTCGTCCTTCACCTTCTCTGAACGAACGATCTTCACTCCCTCCAACATATCCACCTTCCTCACCTGTTGCCACATTTTCAAACAGAATTCACAACAAATTAACAAGTAAATACCATGATGGAAAAAACGCACTAGTTATATTGCCTCCTATGACAAATACAAGCATCATTGATTTTTAGAGAATAACAACACGATGAAGGACACAAAAGTCTTTTTAAAGGATGTGCATCAAATCACGCCTTAAATCAAATTGAGAGTGATCTTGAACTACCAAAGATAAATAAATTTTACATAAATGGTGAAATTTAAGGCGCCCAATGTAAAATTACAGTCAACATGTATAGTTATATCTGGATTCTTGTGAGCAAAGATGCTGTGATTGAAGTCCAAAGATAAATAAATCAAATTGAGAGTGATCTTGAACTACCAAAGATAAATAAATTTTACATAAATGGTGAAATTTAAGGCGCCCATGGCCAGTCTCAAGATATAACACCAGTGATGCCACTAAATATAGGTGAGATCATAAAGACACTGCTTACACTATAAACCATTAATAAATACAACCACGGATCTACTCAACAACTAACCTAAATAAAATAATATCTACAATCTCTCATGAAGCCATACCTTCTTCTCGCCGAGAAAGTTCCTGATCTCGATGGCGGCATTGTCGTTAGTGATGGAAGCGTTGATCGGAAAGTGAGCGTACACGAACCTCATCTTGTAGCGGTACCCCTTGGTAACACCTGTGATAAGATTCTGCACGTGCGAGATCGCGGTACGGATTGCTGCCATGGTACGGCGGGTGCCGAACCATGCGTCGACCTTGAGCTTCTTCCCGCCTTCGATCAATTGGAAATCAAGGTTTAAATGTTTAAAGCTGCGAGTCAGCTTGCCACGTGGTCCCTCGACGGTGACCACTTTAGCGTCAACCTTTAAGGTGACCTCCTCTGGCACATCCATGGTTTCTGATGCGAGAATCGTCTTCATTTTTGCAAAATCTCAACCCCTCTTGCTCTCTCTATGGTTCGTGGAACGGAAAGGTATAGGGAGGCGGAGTGGTGAGGTTATATAGCTAGGATACAAATTAGGGTTTTGGGGAGGGAGCGAAGAGGCCGAGATCATCTGAGCCGTCCGATTAGGTTGATCTATATACCCAGCACGTTACGCTAAAATCCCTCGTGGAAATTCTGGTCCCACTTCAAACTTAACTGACTACGGTGTATAAACAACGTGTCTTACTAAAACTTGTACAAGAATTTCTTGGTTTGAATGTTTTGTGAACATTCAATAATGAATAATTATTGGTTGTCTTCGCTTCGCTTTCGCTGCATCAGAATCTCTGTTATAATACTGACTCGCTACATGAATAACACAGTTTAGTCTCCTTATTATCTTGAATTCAAATTGGGCTCATTTAAGGCCGGATTAAGTCCAGTCAGCCTTGAACGTTAAAATTTCATAAGGGCCTAATGTCTTAGACAAAAAGAACTTGGATTGTTTTTCAACATCTCCTCGATCAACAATGCCTTCATATTTCGTATTTAGGGTCCGTTTGACAAATTAAGGAATAGTTTTGGAAGAATGATAATTTTAAAAGAATAATAGAATAGTATTTTTATGGAAGAGTGGTATTCTAGATTATTCGGAAGAGCGAAAATATTATTTGGCAATAATTAATAAGAATAGTTAAAATATGGATAATTATGATATTAATAATGATGATGATAATAAAAATAATAGTAAGATAATAATCATAATAGTAAGATAATAATCATAATAGTAATAATAATAATAATAATAATAATAAATAATCTCAATTTCAATAATATAATCATAATATAATAATATAATACAACATAATTAAATAATAATCATAATCATAATCATAATCATAATAACAATAATAATAATCATGATCATAATCATAATAATATAATAATATAATAACAATAAATTAAAATCATAATCATAAACATAATAATAATTATAAATAATTATAATCATAATAATATGATCATAATATAATCATAACTATAATCATAATATAAGAATATAATACAACATAATAAAATAATAATAAAATAATAATAATAAGTCATAATCATCATAATATAATAATAATATAACCATAATCAAAATAAAATAATATAATAATAATAATAAATAATTATAATTATAATAATATAACCATAATCATAACATAATATAATAATAAAAAAATTATAATAATAATATAATAATAAATAATCATAATCATAATAATATAACAATAAAATAATCATATTTATATTCATAATAAAATATAATAATAAAAATAATAAATATAATAATAATAATAATAAATATAATAATAATACTAACATTGATGATAATATATAATAATAACAATCATTATAATAATATAATAATACTAATAGTGATGATAATATAATAATAATCATAATCATAATCTTAATCTAATAATAATAAATAATAATCATAATCATAATATTAATATAATAATAAATTATAATCTTAATCATAATATAATAATATAATAATAATAAATCATAATATAATAATATAATATAATATAATATAATCAAACAATAATCGTTATTCTGACGAGAGTTAATATGATATTCCATCTATAAGTTGGTATACCGAATTAGCATTCTTCCGCACTCTTCTACTTAGTCTAAAATTCATTTGGTAAATTAATTCGTCGGAATAGCAATTATATTCTTACTTTTTGCTATTTTATGGAGTGCCAAACAAACCATAATGAATATTGTTGTAATATTCTTTGTCCATAAGACCATATTAGAAACTACGCAGCAAATATGGGATGAAAATCCCAGATTTTTTTTATTTTAGTAAATAAAATAAATAAATATAGCAAACTAGCCATCTCTCTCCTCGGTTTTGCACAAATAGTCAGACCCGAGTTTGAAACTCGGGTCCGGGATATTTTTTTTTAGATAGAAACGAAAAAAAAATTTACCCGGACCCGAGTTTGAAACTCGGGTCCGGGTAAATTTTTTTTTTACGTTTGTGTGTTATATTAAAAATAAAACACAACAGTCAGTAGATTGATCTAAAATATCATAACAAAATTTAAAATAAACACACGCAGTACATTTGAAAATTACAGGTATCTGGATCGAGTTTTAAACTCGGCCTAGTACACCTGGAACCGAGTTTTAAACTCGGTCCCAGCATCATGCTATTATATAGCATACCCAGTACATTTCTTCTTCATCTTCCTAAAGCTAACCATTTCTTCAAAATCGCCATTGTTACTGTTGCAAGAGCTTCAAACTGAAAATTTATTTTTCGACAGATCAAGGTTTGATCCGTATTCACCACTCTCGTGTCATCAACGTTGTATATTTTTTTTTCTATTTGGACTATTAATTTTTGTTGTAAAATTAAAATACACTAACAATAGAGAAAATCGTTCATACTGTAGAGACGAAAATGTTGCTGATCAATGTGTATCACGGAGGTCAAATTTTGAAAATTTCTCATGGAACGGATTACGATATTCAAGCCGCGTGCACATTTTCTGCCGACGAGGCAATCAATTTTCATGACTTGAAGAGGCAGATTCATGCTGGTTTGAAGTTGCTCCCTGGCCAATTCAATATCAGCATTAGTGCACAGATCAACACTGCCCCAGCAGGTTCGAGTGGTTTTTTTTATAGCTTATTTGGGGTTATTTCTGATGAAATTTGGGGAATGATTAAAACAACAGCTCCGTACCACTTACCCGGGTATAAAACACTGGAGCTAGTAGTTGAATCCGAACCAATATCCAGTTCTGATAACTATGATCCAACTAGTATTCCTGAAAGTAGTAATCCAGTAATGGCTGAGGAAAGAACCCACTCCCGAGCTCGAGAGCAGCGATCATCCCGTGTTTCGGTACACAATGTATTAATCATGCTTATATTTGGCTTTATAAAATTTTATTTTAAATTTTGTTGTGATATTTTAGATCAATCTACTGACTGTTGTGTTTTATTTTTAATATAACACACAAACGTAAAAAAAAATTACCCGGACCCGAGTTTGAAACTCGGGTCCGGGTAATTTTTTTTTTCGTTTCTATCTAAAAAAAATCCCGGACCCGAGTTTTAAATTCGGGTCTGGCTATTTGTGCAAAACCGAGGAGAGAGATAGCTAGTTTGTTATATTTATTTATTTTATTTACTAAAATAAAAAAAATCTGCGAAAATCCTCTACGGAGATTTTATTTGGAGAGGTTAATTTGACCTATTAAATTAAATTATAATGATTATGGGAGTTTATTATGATGCACCAGGTTATAAATGGGTCAAGTCGAGTTGAGTCAAGTTCATATTTAGCTCATTAGCTTAACGAATCGAGTCGAGCTGGCTTATTAACTGCTTCCGAGTCAAAAAATTTGGTTTGAAATTGACTCGTTAAGTTAACGAGCTAACCGAATGGCACATTAAGTCTCGTTAAGACTTACTTAATAGTTCATAATATTTTTTTATGAAATTTTATGTCAAAATTTATAAAACAAATAATAAAATCACTAATGATAATATATTTCACATAAATTTGATATAACAATCTAAGTACATTTCATACTACAAATTACTTATTATACTAAAAATTCATAATAAAAATAATATAAATGATAAATATTAATAGTTTATCGAACTAAATGAGCCTCACGAGCCGAGTTAGCCAAAACTCAAGCCCGATTCATTAAATTAACGAGCTTAATGAGTCAGCTCGTTAACGGCTCGGTCCACTAACGAGCAAGCCAATAACAATTTGATCCCGAGCGAGTCACAAGCGAGCCACTAACCATGAGTTTTTTTTTGCGAGCCCTAATGCACGAGGTTTTTATTATTAAATCAGGAACGTTGATCGCTGATTGGATAGTTCAAGAATAAAACTTTCACTTATATTATTAATAATATTTTTCCTTGAATATTCAATAGCGTCCCAAATAAATTTTCACAAATATTCTCAATAATGTGTATTTAATCCAAATAATATCTAACATCAAAATACGACAAGGAAGATCTCAAAATATAGACTTCTTTTTCCATACACCGTTAGGAATGCTTTTTAATTTTTTTCCCTAATTGGACATTTATATCCTTCACAGCAGAATATATTTTTTCCATATAATAACATTGGTACTCTATCCAGCTCGACCTTGTCATTGAATGTTTTTTTCTTTTGCCTGTTGGGGTGATTCTGGTTAAGAAACATATGGTGTCCCAAATAAATATTTTTTTTCATAGTTTTTCAATTGTATCGTATAAGTGTCTTCCCCATAAATTTTATATGTTTTTGCTCATTTCATTCTATGACCTGATAAATTACCTAACGCGGGAAAATCATTAATCATGCAGAAAATTATGGCACGCACGATGAAGTATTCTTTTAAATATGCATCAAATATTTTGATATCGTCATTCCATAATTTATTAAGGTCCTCCAATAATGATGTCGAGTACACATCTATCTCATTATTCGGCTATTTAGGACCCCAAATCAACAACAAAACTTTATATATCTTCTTTTCATGCACAACCAGGGAGGAGTGTTATAAATATACAATAAAATCGGCCATGTAGTGTTACTACTACTCATGAGACCGTAAGGATTCATCATGTTCGTACATAAATCTAATCATAAATTTTTCGATTCATCGCCAAAATCTTTGAATATCCTGTTAATATTTCTTCATTCGGGAGAGTCGGCGGGGTGACAGAGCATTCCATCATTTTTTTTACAATCAGCATGCCACCGTAATAATTGAGCATCTATTGAGTTTGCGAATAGACACTAAAACCTTGGTATAATGGTTAAGTACCATAATACTTTGGTTATTGGTCGTTTTTAAACTTTCATATGTTCATCTCTCGATTTGTATTGTGGGGCGTTATATTTATATTTTGGATACTTATCCAAATCACTGTGCTCATTCCGATATAATATGCAGTCATGCAGACATGCATAAATTCTCTCCACTTCCATACTTAAAGAACACAATATTTTTTTGCCTTATATATGAAATCTGGTATTGAATTATTTTTCTAAAGCATTTCTCTTGAAAGTTAGAGTAAAGAAGTAAAACTTTTATTATTCCATCCATTTTTTGCTTTCAGATTATATAATTTAAAAATAACATATATTTTCATGAATTTTGTACAAGCAGGAAATAACGGTAAATTAGAATCATTGCCCAAAATTTCAAAAATTTTAGGAATATCAAGAAAGTTTGTTGCAATATCATTCAAAATTTCATCCAATTGATGATTTTCTATATTTTCCATTGTCATTCTCCGATTCATCTCGTTCATCATTTCTCAAATTATAATCCTCTGCACAATCACCTCCTAATTCATCTTGTATAATATTTTCAATATTATCAACAGTTTTAATATTTTTCTCCATGTCGTACCCATTGAGTGTATCGCTCCATAAATCCATGATAAATAAAATGAACTCTCACTTATTTGATATTTTTAAATCTCCATAAATTTTGATAATCTCGACAATGACAAACAAGTGTCTGTGCACCTCTCTTTCTCATATCTTCTGAGGCACAATTCATCATCGGTCTCTCTCAAGTATTCAATTGTATTTCGTTTAATTTTATACATCCAAATGCCACAATCCATTTGTAGAAAAAAATATCAGTCTTAGATTTAAGGTTTAGAAATTAAGGTTTTGGGTTTAGGATTTAGAAATTAGGTTTTGGGTTTAGGTTGTAGGTTACGTTGGTTCTGGTTTTTATCAAGTTTAACATAAGGCTTTAGGTCGATCAATCGTTCTAACTTATTTTTTGAATTTTTGTCTCATTAATGAACATACACTAGCTAATTTTGTGTTCGAGAAAAATTCGACAGTATTTACCCTAAGCTCACCGAGTACGTCAACATAATTTTTTATATACGTACGTAACCGTAGAAACAATAGGGGAAATATAATCGAATCCTTCTAAACACCAAATTGCAGCTATTATATGCTCACAAATATAATCGAATCCTAAATGAGACAAAGTTTTTAAAAAACAGTCTTAAATCGGAGACTATTCGAGATTAATCCTTATTGAATTAATTCTGAACAAATACCGAACTAAATTAATATAAGTTCTGATAATTTAGTTCTATATGACAATACTATCAATTATATATATATATATATATATATATATATATATATATATATATATAATTTATACAATAATTATGTAAATTAGTTATCATTAATTTTAGTTATATAGAGCTAGTTAGGAGAAATAAAAAACTTCAATAATCATTTTAGAATTGATTTTCTATTTAACTGTTGCTAAATGATCGGTTCTCAAAGTTTTTTTTGTGGTAGTGAAAGCATCGCACTGTTCGGAGTTTTTTTTTTTTTACCTCCGCGGAGCATTTCGTTCTAGCAGATACGGATCCCGTAATCCATATTCTTCATTTAAGAATATTTGCAAGTTGGCAATTTCTTATGTTTCCTTTCTGATCTTCTTTGAGAAACCTCTATATATTGCATCTCAACTTTTTGCACTGAAAAAATTATTGATATTTTGAAGTGGTGGTAGTGGAAAAAGACGAGGACAACTTATGTTTATACATCCCCCAAGCACCAAATGACAAATAAAGCAAATAAATAGATTTAGAAAAAGGTCACCATTACCTAAAGTGAACCTCTGATCATATCCATATACACAGCATGTCACTTTTTCTTTGATAAAGCTAGTCTAAAAACTAACTATAATTACAAGACAAGCTCATTTACCAGTTCTGAGTACTGGGAAATTGAGGATGGCATTCAGCGTGGATGAATGGAAACCGGCTCTAGCCATGGTCATGTTCACGATAATGTATGCGGTGTTGATGGGACTGGTAAAGAAGGCCATGGATGAGGGGATGAGTGAGCTAGTTATCATTACACTGAGGCAATTAGTTGGAACCATATTTCTCTTCCCGATTGCACTTCTCAAAGAAAGGTACGTATATATCATCGGTTGATTGAGATTATTTACTTCATTTCTAATATACATTCCATATATGTTTGCTTACTCTTTTATCAAGTGGTTGGATGAAGAACTAACCATCATTAATTAAATAGTTTTTTTTGTAAGGAAAGCCAAAAGCCTACCATTTTTTCATTAAATTAAGGAAAATTATGTACAAACTTAATTAAATACTTTCAAATGAAAAGAAAAGGTGCTTTTGTTTTCTGCACAATTTTATATCGTAGATAAATAGATTGTAAATAAATTAGTTGTTGAATTGACAATCCCTTTGCCTTCATTTCTTGTAATTTTACAATTTTTTTTATCTAGAGCTGATGTTTATCATAAAGATGGTATTTCTTCTTATTTGTTTAGAAAAGCGAGGCCGAAGCTGACAATGAAGATTTGTATGTACATCTTCTTGAGCGCTATTCTAGGGTACATACACCTTCGCACCATGTTGTCAATTCATGATTTGACATTTATATGTGCTGTGCACCTTCAACACGTCTTGCTCAAAAAATCATGTAAATATCTGGAAAATGACTTGCGAAAAGCAGCATCTTAAAGTTTGAAATATACGGATATACCATATGAATTTCATTTTCGACAAAAAGTATATGTAAACCTAACACATGCATTAATTAGTAATTACTGTATGACAATTACAAGGCTTTGAGAACTGTTTTGTAGAGCAACTCTGCCTCAGTATTTGTTCTTCCTTGGGATGCAGTACACAACGGCTACTTTTGCATCAAGTCTCTCCAATTTGACTCCAGTGATAACTTTCGTTGTTGCTCTATTATTTAGGTATTTAATTCTCTTTGACTGTTGAAGTATTGTTTCATAACTTAAATTTTAAGAATTAGTCCTGCCTTTTGTTTTAATACAACCCAGTAGACACTTCAGCTCAACTTTGGGCGTCAGTAGGCACCATAGAATGTATATATGCTGTACGGGTCGCAAATTAAAGTAAACCAAGTAATTGATTTAGCAGTTTAAAACCTCGGGTAAAGGTGGTGACTCTATTGTTCAAAATGTTATAAATTTTAGAACAAATTGTATAAATTAATGTTTTCTGAAGTATCACTTATTTATCATTTTGATCATTGAAGTTTCGAAATATTGCCACGGAGAAAAAGCTTTTCTTGTGCTTTATTATATGGAAACATTTTAATTAAAATGTGATTTTCACTTAAATATGATGATAGGATATATTAAAAACAAAACAAGATTTCATTTTATAAAATAGAGCTCCCCTTAACCCCAATATATATAATTGTTCATA
Organism: Schoenoplectus triqueter; assembly: GCA_964058805.1. Lineage (NCBI taxonomy): Eukaryota > Viridiplantae > Streptophyta > Magnoliopsida > Poales > Cyperaceae > Schoenoplectus > Schoenoplectus triqueter. The sequence goes on along the minus strand of CAXKVV010000296.1, from coordinate 19,858 downwards.
TATTTTTTTATGGGACTTAAACCTGTGTCTCGTCTTAGAGAAATGAGACTTATTACTATCTATGCAAGATATGTAGTTCTAAAATAAAATAAAGATTAATACACAATTTTGATCGATATTTACTTTGTCTCTTTCTTCTTCTTCTTTTTTTTTTCCTTTTTCCCCTTCTATTTTCTTTAGCTATCATAAGCATTTTTGTTTGAAATGTTCGGTCATATGATTCCAATTATCTTGATGTGTTTCATTACTAACTCTGATTTATTCTGTTAACTTGAGAAGTATCCATTTACTCAAGTAAAAAATTTGCAAATCGGTATTTCAAAAAAGCATATTGAAGTGAAAAATCACATATGAACCAAGTACTATTTACTTTAAATGTTAACGAGCTGTATTCTGGTACCACTTTAGGATGGAATCACTAACCATAAAGAGCAAGGCAGGAATGGCAAAAATACTTGGGGCCCTCTTATCACTAATTGGCGCAATGGTCCTTACTCTCTACAAGGGTGTGCCATTGACCCACAAAACAACCTATGAAATTGCGCCACTACACACGACCAAAATGGGGCCCAATATCAGCCCAAAGAGATGGATGTTGGGCTCACTTGCGCTATTAGCAAATTCATTTACCTTTTCCTTTTGGATGCTGCTACAATCAAAGGTTACAAAGTTGTACCCGGTTGTGTACTCTGGTACAGCTCTCCTGTCATTTCTGAGCTTTCTTCAAATGGCCGGAATTTCTATGGCTATAGAAAGGAGCATCTCTGTGTGGCTTCCAAAAGGAAAACTGGAGATAATCACAGTAATATACGCTGTAAGTATTTATATTCATTAATCGTTAGTCGTCACTCTGCAGCAACTTATTTTCTCTTATAACCAATAAAATGTCAGAATAGTCCATCCAAGAACCAAAAGCAGCTTGGTGAATAAAATTACAACTCTATTAGCTGAAATAAATCATAATTTTTCTTTGAACCCAACAGTATGAATAAAATAATTCTGATTTATCCAGGGAGTAGGTTCATCAGGAATAGGGTTTGTGCTGATGACATGGGCAGTGCAGAAGAGGGGTGCAGTTTTCACTTCTTCTTTCTTGCCTCTGGTTCAAGTCTTTGTAGCGCTAATCGATTTCGCTGTTCTCCGTGAAACGCTCTTCTTTGGGAGGTACCAAAACTTTTTAATGGGAAAACTTGTTGCTAGATATCTGAGAAAACCAATACTGAATTACTGATCCACATACTTCTTAAACAATTAATATTGAAAATGATAGTAAAGAAACAATATATAGGAGTAGCAAAGTCATTGATATATTTCAATCAAGCATCTGCTCGACTCTTACCAGCCACAACAAATAACATATATAGGGGCATCATCAGTGGTTGAGCAAAGTGTATGCCATTACGGTCACATTATTTACTAATCTTGTAACTTCTTTGTCATAGTGAAAGAACAACTTTACAGAAATACAAAACAATTTCTGCAAATTTCATTGGAATAATTGAGACATAGTTGCCACACAATTGAAATTGATGGGAAATATATATAAATACATCTATCTAGTTTATCTACTTCACAAAATTTCTGGTACCTGATTTCCATTTTCTCCAATGATGGCCAAACCACCTAGATCCTCTTCTCAAAGGAGACAATAATAGGGAAGAAATTTGCTACTTTAAACAACTTTAGTTTATTTCCATTGATAGTTTGATCAAATATTGAAAAATAGAGTACAGGAAGCATCTGTGCACATTTTATATTTCGGTTGCTGAAGGATGTGTATTAGCGTACTTAAATTGTCACATAGTATAGTGGCGACTGGAGGGATTAATTCATATTCGGCCCTGTCTAGATTTTGTTTCTACAACGCTTATGAAATGCTAAGCAGTTATATATAATACATTAATTTCATAGTTGATTAAGATAGTTGTGTTGTAAAAATCAACATTATAATACTGTATTCACAATTTTATTTTCTACTTTAATAGTGAAAATCCAAAACAAGTACTTTGATTTTCTACAATTAACTGGACCTTATTTGGCAACATGTAAAACATCTTAAATTACTTAGATTTTTAAAAAAACATGAAAATTCTGTAGAGTGTAACGGACCTGTTCGTTTATCTTGGATCCAGTCAAAAATTATGTCTCTTTAATCCTAATTAGTGTTACATTTATCTGTCTATATATCAAAATTTTGTATTTTATTTATTTATTATCCTTCTTTTGCAGTGTTTTGGGGTCTATTTTGCTGGTCATAGGTTTATATGTTCTGCTGTGGGGAAAGAGAAAAGAGAAAAGAGACTGTCCGTTTACTGTAAAACTACCTGTGATCAACCAGCAACAACAATAATTGAAGCCTGCAGATAATTAGGTTGCTTTCTTTAGTTAGGTGGTGGAATTATTTTACCGCACTGAACAAACCTATACACAATTTTAAAGGTGCAACCTTATGTATTTCCCCATTTGTCATTAGCTTTTACTTTTTAGTGTGTTTAACAGAAATTTTGGATTAGACACATCTGTAAACTATATTGTCCTCGTACGTGCTTTTTAATTCCCTTAACAAGAACAGCGTGAAGATTTTATAATTTGTGTTCTATTCTTAATTAATAAAATATAAGTTAGGGGCTTGAAACCTATCTAATTTTTCAAAAAAAAAAACAACAGCTTCATGAACGAACCAAAATGTCTTCAACAAATTTGAAAGTTTATTGCAATGGAATTTTTTTTTCTTACTGATAAATAGAAATTAGGTCATGAACTCAGCTTTCAAACTTCAAAGGTCAATTAGAAAGAGAGAATGAATCGTCTGACCACTCACCAAGTTAGTCCAGTTCACAACACCAAACTGGGACCGGTAGTAGCCCCAAAATGTGGATCCTGGGCTCAGTTTCAATGCTTGCAAGTGTATTATGTTTCTCTTTTTGGTTATTGCTGCAAACAAAGGTTTTAGCGAAGTATATGTTATATACTGTCATAATAAAATATCTAAATAAGTGATGAAATTCAGTAGAAAATTATTTATGCTAATTAATATATTAATTTCTCTATATGATCAAATGATATATCCACATCTGATGAAAAAAATAAATTTTAGAGGTTGTGAATAACCGACACCTATCAGACCAATATATATAGAACCATCAACATAAACAGTAATTAATATGACTATCTTGTCCTACATAACAATTATTATTTATAATTCAATTTATCTATGTTTTTTTGTAAAAAAAAAGGTAAAATAATATAAAGAATTTGAAATTTCTAACCTGAAATAGCTTAACCAAAACCAATTAGTTAAGTTATTCAATAAGCACTCACCCAATTTGAAAGTAATCAATCCTTGAGCTTCAATCTGGGTATTTAGTCGCCAGGTATTCAATAACTTACGCAATTCAATAGCTTACTTACCCAATCGCCCGGGTATTATATAGACTCATAACTCATAAGCAGACATTTAACAAACTAAAGAGAATGCAAAAACTTATAAATTTTGTATTTAGTTAATGGACTGCATACCTGATCTGCGATTCAAGATTTAGATCGCATATCTGATCTGTGTGCTAAGATTGAGACCGCAGATTAGATATGTGGTCTAAGTTTTGAGGCTACATATTAGGTAGGTGGATTAAGTCAAGGCTGCGGATCAGGTGTTTGGTTCATCTATTTTGTAATTATTTATTGTTTTCATAATATATATTTTTTTATTTTTTTATATAAAAATAACTCCTCTTATCGTAACGTGTCTGGTGCACTTATATTCTCTTGACACTTCTAAACACACGATACTTGAATACGATACGACTATATGTGTCATAATCATATTGTGGCGTGCTCTGACTACATGCATACCTGATTAATAATGTGTCATATTTTGGTTGTAGTATTCTATTATTACTAGGGTTGTAATTTGGATTTTATCCCGATGATATAGTTCTCAAATAAATAATTAGTAATATAAAATTTTAAATATATTTAATAAGATTTATATTAAAAAAATTTAGACATAATATTTTTAAATATTAAATAATAATGATATATTATAATAATTATTATAATAATAAATAATATAAATAACATATAATAATATATAAAGGATTATATAAAAAATTAAATCATTTTAAAAGTTAAGTTTCACCTTAAATATAATACATCTTACTTTAAATGAGAAGAGAGAAACTATTTTATATGAATTTTTGGATTTAAGAAGATAAAAAAATTTAAACAAAATTAATGCTGGGAAAAATGATGATGTCACATGCTTGAAAAGCTTGAAAGCTTAATTTTCTTTATGTATTACTAGGATTATAACTCGGGCTACGCCCCGACAATATAGTTCTCAAATAAATATTAATAATATAAAAAATTACATATATTTATTAAAATTTTATATTAAAAAAAATTAAGACATAATATTTTTAAATACTAAGTAATAGTGATAATTATAATAATAATTTTTATAATAATAAATAATATAATTAGATACATAATAATCTATAAATGATCATATAAAAAAGTTAGATCATTTTAAGAGTTAAGTTTCACCTTAATTATTATTTTAAATGAGAAAAGAGAAATTATTTTATATAAATTATTGGATTGAAGAAGATGAAAAGATTTAAATAAACCCAAAGACGCGTAGCTTGATATATATTTATTTTTATATCTTTTTAGAATTTAAACCTATGCGAGACTTATCATCGATTCGCAGTTCCATCCTAATTTATAATTTATAATATTCTTAATAAATAAAGAGGATTAAGTGATGTGTATTCTGCTAAGCTAATAATTATCCTAATTTATACTCAATTTCAGCCGCAAGTGTAAGGCTTAGTCAAGTAGTAGTCGGGGTGTCGAACCACAAGGATAAGGGTGAACTATCAGTTCTCACAAGGTTCACTAATCTAGACAATCAAACGGGTGTTTTGAACTAAATTAAAAGTGCATTAAGAACGTAAATCTAACAACAACTGAAAATTTTATCAAATAAAGGATTCTAGGGGTTTCGGCTTCACTCTCACTTGTTTGGTCAATTTACTATATTTTATCTTTTAATATATTCTAGTGTTTGTCGGGAATTCAATTTCAGACTTTAATATCAAATTTATACTTTCGTGGTTTGATACCGTACCTAAATAATTCGGGTTTCACAATTAACTACCTCACCTTACAAGTCTAAGCCCATTAAGATTAGTGAATCATTTTGGCATAACTTAGATTTTGTACTTCGTCTTTCGGTACCTCACACAATTTTTAGGGTTTTCTCGATTTTCCCTTAGGCAATAGTTTTCACGATTAAGTACTTAGCCTACGACCTAAATTACTATTTTGGGTCAGAATATTCAGTTTCACCTTTCGGTTTCCGTCTTCACTTCTACGATAACTTATAGTTGATTAAAACTAAACATTCAATTAAGACAAAATAGCAATCACAAACAACAAGAACTAAAAGATCAATATAGTACAATTAAACTATTCGAGTTACTGAGTTTACACCTAGACCCCTAGAAGGGTGTCTAGTCAGAAATTACACAAAGATTCATGTTCAAGCACAACTTGAGAAAATGGTGAAGAAAAGAATACACCAACAAATTCTATAATTTATCGTCTGGTTCTTGAGTTTTCCTTATTCCAACTCTTCTCCAATGGTGTTCTTCATCTTCTTTCTTTGTTTGGGATTTATTCTCCAGTCAGTTGAGAGATCTCCAAGATGAAGGGATGCAATATCTTTTTAATTCCAATGAGTAATTGCTTTAAAAATGCAAGTTCGCGCTTCCATCCCCAATAATTGTGGTTCGTAATTTTAAGAATTGCGGTCTACAATTCATGTGTTTTCTTAACAGCGTGATTCCAGAGAGCAAGCCCCAGTTTTGCGGTCCGCAATTCTGTCCAAAAAGTGTTTCTCACTTGATTTCTTCGTGCAGGTTCGATCCATCTCACTTCAAGCCTCATTTCTCATATTGATAACCTCATTTATACTCCATTACCTGAAAACCAACAAGAAATGTAACAGTATCTCGAACTCAACACAAAAACTAAGTAAATTCTTTAACAATTAATATAAAATGCATAGTTTTTTTAGATAAAACTTTAGTTGTACATAATGTATAATTGAGGCCTATCAATTTTTTCAAACTTAAACCTTCCTTGTCCTTAAATAAGATTCAGTCGGATACTTATGGTACATCTCTAAACTAAGCCAAGTTCTAAGAAAATCTAACATATATGCAAAAGGTCGTGGGTTGTTTGAAAAAGATATGACTAACACTTAGACAAATCCTTTCAAATTTATTCGGCCATTAATTGGAGTTTTGGGAAAAGATTTGGGAATTGTTCATTATTTCTGAATTCACGAACAATGTTTTACTCGATGAGTTTTACCTCGGATTACTATTTTCAATGTAATGCCCTAGAATCTTTCTAAAAATGATAAATAATTAAGTCTTTCATTCCCCTCAACTATGAAATGAAATCAAGAAAATCCATAAAAAGAAAAAAAAATCAATGTTGATCCTGAACCTCACGCGAGTTGTTTTTGTGTAGCTGAAAGCTTTATTAAGAAATCCTAAATGTGCACATGAGGTTGTCTCATGCTGCATTGGGGGTTAGAGAGTTTCATAATACCACCCTAGCACATTTGAGACTTAATTTGTTCTTGTATGAATCATAATTTTTTTATTTATTTGCGAATGTCATGGCATGTGTACTCTTAACCATGGTGCCTCAATAATTTGGATCTTCTAAAGATTTATATATTGATTTTCAGGTCATTTTGATTCTTTTTAAATTTTCAGAAGCACCGGTCAACACCCGCCACAAACACTCTTTCTTAATTAAGTTTTTCCATTTAAAATAAATAAACAAATTAGATTTCTAAGGTTTGATAAAAAAAATTTGAGAGGACGTCAATTCTTAAACACTCATCATTCTAGAAACTTTCTAGGGACGTATTCTTTTCTGTTTTTTCGGATCCGAGAACATTTTTTCATTCATCACACGTTATTTTAGAAAAGATTGTATATTAACATATCAATTTCTCAGATTTCCAACAAGACTACTCCTTTGCCAAAATTTTCCTTTGGATTTTTCAAAACTTTTTACAAAATTCACCCACTAAAATTTGAATTTCTATTGCAACAATCAGTAACAACAAACAACAACTATGGATAATGAAATAATTATGTAAATGTTCCAAAATTTGAAGTCTCATAGAGGAAAATTCTCGTCATCGACATGATTATCTATTATTTTATATTTTTTATTAAATTGTTTACCCCTGAAAGGTTGAAGAAAGAAATACAAGAGAAAAAGCCAAGATCAAACCCTAGGAAGGAGCTGAAGCAGTATAATCCCTATGCTACATGAAATGATGTCAATGCCAAGCTAGCATTTTGATGCAACTAGTCATGAGAAATTCCAAATGTGATTTTGCTTTCAAGGCTGACCTGGTGCCAAAGCTGTGAGCAACCACCTAACCATGCTTTAATTTGTGTCAATTGCTGATAAGTAGTCAGCTCTATGACCAAATTACCCTCATGTTAAGGGATTGAAAGTCAATTTCACAAGACTGATCAGGTGCCAAAGCTGGGAGCAACCACCTGATCAAGTCTAGATTTGTATTAATTGCTGATAAGTAGTCAGCATTTGATCAAATCAAACCCTAATGAATATCAATATAAGTCTAATTGGTATTTAGTTAGGGTGGTTTCTGCAAGGAGAATTTATTTGGCAGAGACACTGAGCTACAACTGATAAATAGGGATTTTATAAGAATAAAACAAGGTTTTATTAATCATGGAATTTTTAGCACAAGCAGACAGGGGTAAAATGGGAAACTAAAAATATGGAGGTGATTATCATGAATTTAGATAATTTTGGTAAAAATTTCATGATTTTTGGATAAAGGGATCTATTAAAATAAATTGGAGAAAGGAAATGAGATTAATCTGAAGGCTGAGATTTAATCAAAGGGCTTATGGGTGCAACTTGGAGCAAAGAACTTAACTGGGTGCAATCTGGGGATGCTAAGCAAAGGGAACACTTATATGGCGCTGGGGAGAGTTTTTGAAGAAGAAAAAGACTGTGTAAACGTGGTGCATGATCCATGTGCCTCATTAAGCCCGACTTGTGGGGCCAGCCCGCGTGCGCCAAGCTCATTCAAACCCAGAGAGAAGAATAGAGATTTCTGTCTCTCATTAAATCTGACAGAGGGGGCCCACTCTCTACTGTCGCTTACATTTGGACCCCATCTGTCAATAGCCCCTCTCTTCTTGTGCTTCGGTCTATGCACACCAGGTTCATGCAAGCGAGATAATAAATTCAATCTTCTTCCTCCCCTCCCGGTTTCTTCTCTTCTGCTCGATTCCTCTCTGACATTGAAGGTGAAAATGGCGCCTAAGAAGATTACATAGGAAAGGCCCCTTACTATATACCAATCAAAGGCTTGCAAGGAGGAGAGCACAGTGGAATCATCGTTTTGCCGAGAGGTGCTTTATAATGCACTCGCATCCAAGGTGAAGTTAGCTCGGCCAAAATTCAATTGAGGCAATTTAAGGGTTAATCACTAGAATTATTGCCCCAGAGAGTATCTCTGAACCTCCACGACACTACCTAAACCCTTAAACTTGAGCTCTAGCATTTCTAGGCATGAGAACCACCAGCTCGCCAATCGGCAATAAAGAGAAGTGCTTAAAACCAGTTCCAGAGTGCGCAAATGGCCAAGGATATGAATTGAACTTGCTCTTGGGACCAATGTGATACTAATAGAGCTTTCAATTAGAAGGATTTGTGAAGAGGCAGATGTAATTGATTCAAAGCTCTAAGTCGGGTTTAAAATGGAAACATGAGTCTGGTTGCTTAATTGGGCTCTCCTTGCTATCTAGATCCATTAATTGAAGTGTTGTGGTGCTTGTCAAATGCTTGGAAGGTTCTAGAAGCATCCAGAGATACATGAGAAGGCATGGAATAGTGAGAATGGCAAAACTGAAATTTAGTCAAAAACTATAACAAACTCAAAGCTGCCAATTCTTAATTGCTGATGGATAGCAGCTGTCTGGAGATGGTTCAGTAGACCATGGAGTGCATCAAGAGAGCATCTAGGCTAACAAATTGAAAGACCAAGTGCAAAGACAGTAGGAGACTAACTACTGCCAAGTCATCAACCCAAGCTTCAAACTGCTCTCTTCAACAAACACAATTGCATCTCAGTCGCAGAATGAAGTGAAGTGAAGGGCCAGGATTAATCCAGGTTGGCAATCCAGGTAATAGATGATCGGCCAATTAGAATCAGTTAAGCAGAAGATCAGAAACTTATATAAATCCTTAGTAGCTGCATCACAAGGAGGAGGAGATTTCGAAAAGTCATATGATCTTTACACCAACAGTCAGAAAGGGAGAAAAGAGAGATAATCGAAGAAGAGATCACTTTGCAAGAAGAAGAGATTGATCAAGAAACCGATTGATCTCAGTTTTAACTTGAGAACTCGGTTGTTATACCTTCAATTGTTCACAGGAGGTAAGCCTTAAACTCAGAATGGATTGAATTTGGAGTTTCTGTACTCAATTTTTGAGAATTAGAGAGTAATTTGTGCAATTATATTCGAATTCAAGATAACAGCATAATTGTTTGTTAAATCTCTGATTTCCCTTTCAAGTTTGTTTCTTTCTTTCTTTTTCTTATGAATACTTAATTTGAATTTTATTCCTTGTTTCAAATCAGTAATTGCATTCTTTTCTTTTCTTTTGTCGATTGATCTCGGCTGAGACAGCCTGAGAACTCGACGCACACAAGATCAATCCCTATCCTTTGCTTGAAGATGCATAGTACCTCAGTTGTAGTTTACATAGGACATATGCATAGCAATAATATTGTTTCATTCGCTGATCGATCTCAGCCGAGAGCTTGAGAACTCAGCAAAGCACATTTCAGTCTCGTTATAACGAGATTCTGACAAAATTGAATTAAAGATTGAAAAGAATGATGAAATGCATATAGATTAAAGGCCTAGTACTTTGAATCATTCACATAGAAGACGTCGAGTAAATAGATAACAATGAGATTGAATAAACATCAAGAATTTTGAATGAATTTCAATTTGATATTGTATCATACCAGTTTGCATCATGTTATAATAGGTCAATTGGTCAATTTGAACAGCTTGTATCAAATTGATTCACATGAATACACGAGACTGATGCGTTATGAGTTTTAGATTGATGAAAATATCATTGAAATTGATTGTAATTAGCAATTGTACTCCTTGGTACCGAACCGTACCGTTGCACCTCGAACGGTATTGGTGCGCACGGTGAACCACCGTAGCGATCTCCGATCAGAGGCGGCAACCATATTCCACAAGGCGAGACGATGTTACTCATGCACCCTGATCTCCCGTCTGAGATGGAGATCATCGGCGTAAGCCGTCGGAGAAGACAACGACGTTTGATTCAACAGTGCGAGTTTAAAAGCACTTGGCACGAATCTCATTGCACCTGCACAAATCTAATAATGATCGAATGGACTCATAAGTGGACATGTAATGAAATGATCCTGACCCTTGATCATAATCGGCACTAATCTCAGAGCAGATCCTGTGGCATGTATTATTAAAGAGATAGTAATAGAGAGGCCGGCCCAGTGACGTGTTGAGCCCAACAGAAATAAGAAGGAAAATAATAATGAAAGGAGTATGATCCAGTTGTACATTGGGCCCATTCACAGGAAAATAAAAAATAATAAAACCGGCCCAATCCGTTAAGCCCAGTAGTTAATAATAACAGAATATTAATAGTATGGAATGAATAAATGATTTGAAAATGCTCCTGAACTCCAAATTAACTCAAATTTATTTCTAAAATTTTCTTATTTTTCATACTATTTTTCTATATGATAATATTCTAGTTTTAAAAATATAATCATGTTGAAACAATTTAAAAGCAAAAGATATTGCATATATTGATATATTTGACTTAGCTTTGACTTGTCATTTTGAATACTATAAAAATCTCAAAAGTTCAAATAAAAATCATGAATAATAGTTAGATATATTTTACTGATTTTTCAAGTGATTTTTCATGAAATAATAATGACAATAGTAATATGCAATAATAGATAATGAGATTAGCTATATTTTTTGATAAATAAAAATAAGTGATAATAGATATTATGTTGATATTTTCTGTAAAAAGAATAATAAAAATAAATAATACAAAATATATAAAAATATATACTACCATGATAATAGATAGTAAATACATTTTCTTCTATAATAAAGAATGATAATATAGTTTTATAATAAAATGAATTGCATTTCTTTTGTTATTTCTATACAAATACACAATAAAAATATTTTTGATGAATAAAATGCAATAAAAATAATAGTTGTAATAAAAATATAATGAATTTCATCTCTTATGGCTATTTTCAACTAATAATAAAAAATCTTATACTTTTCTATAGATAATAAATAGAAATAATAAAAAAATAATGAATAGTATAATAAATAAGATAGAATATTGATAATGATTTCTTTTTAGCTATTATAGATCTTAAAAAAAATAAAAATATATAATAATAAAAATAATATAGCTAACCATCTTTTGACTTTATTTTCTAGTATTTTGTAAGTGATTTTCTACAAAATAAATAGAGTTTAGAAATAATAAAAAAAAAATTCTACTATTTTAGCTGTTATAAAAATCCCGAAAATATAAATAAAATTCTAGTTATTAGCTAACCCCTTTTCCTATTATTTTTGTAAGTAATTTTTCTACATAGATAAATAGAGTTTAAGAAATAAAATAATAATAATAATAATAATAATAATAAATAAATACATCTTTCTAATAGAGATAATAATGGAAGATATTATATAATAGACTTTGTGCATTTTAGAAATGAATAAATAAGCTCACATAAGGATTGTAGAGCCACATGAGAATGTTTGCACACATGATATAACCTTTAGAACGATTAGTCAAGACAAGAACATCTTGACGTAAGATGACTAAGGCTTCGATAGCAACATGAGAAGATACGTTGAGACAAGAACATCTTGACGTAAGATGACTAAGGCTTTGATAGCAACATGAGGAGACACGTCGAAACAAGAACATCTTGACGCTTGATGAAAAATAACCAGAGCTGTGACATCGATATGGAGATACATGTCGACTCTGAGGAAGAAGAACATTACGATGTCCTAGAGAGGTGACATCCTAATGACCCATCACCATGAGCAAGTAACTCATGACTAAATACGCTCACACAAGGGGTGTAGGGCAACATAGTAATTTTGCACAAGTAATGCAACATGTAGAATGATTAGTCGAGACAAGAACATCTCGACGCTCGCTGAAGAATGACCAAAGCTACGACATCAGCATGGAGAGATATGTCGACTTTGAAGAAGAAGAACATTACGATGTCCGAGCGAAGCGACATCTTAATGACTCGGTGTCATGAACAAGTAATTCATGACCATTTGAGCTAGCAAGACTGAACTCATCCGTCGATAAGTTTGTCTCCTGGTTCATTTCCCGAGACTGTGAGATTGAATCGTTCTGTAGTAGATTCATCCACAAAACAGTGAATGTGAACCGTTCTGTAGGTAGGTTCCTTCACTAACACATGCCTCAATGTTGAACTGGTCCAGCGCCTCAGGTTTGACATTGTGTGTAACTGTGTTTCCTAGGTTTATGAATCGGCTTAGTGCTTCGAATTCATGATCTAGAAGATCGGTGAGAAGAAACACGTGGGCCATATCCACCCTTCTCCTGATTCACCAACCTCAAGATCAACCGGCTCAGCGCTTCGAGTTGTATTTTGTGTGATTGGTTGTTGACTAGTTAAGATTGAACCGTTCTGTAGTAGGTTTATCTTCTAGATCAACGGAGGTCGAGTCGTTCTGTATGTAGACTCACCTCAAGCCCCTCTGAAGAGACTAACCTGGTCTGTAGTAAGGTTACATCTCGAGGTGGCATAGACTGAACCGATCTGTTTGTAGGTTCGTCTTCCATAGGACAAAACTGATCTGTTTGTAGGTTTGTCTTCCATAGAATTAAGTAGAGATTGAACCGATCTGTTTGTAGGTTTGTCTTTCATAGGGTTAAATAAAGACTGAACCGATCTGTTTGTAGGTTCGTCTTCTATGGACCCATTTTTATGAACCCAGACGACCACTTGACCATCTTTTAACTATACTATTTGTTTCTCTCTTTCAAAGATCCAGAGGTGCCTCGAGGTTAGTAGCCCAGGGTAATTAACGGTGGGGGCTTGCGCCCACCGAAATCTACAAGAACTCACAATCACTAAAAAACCCCCCGAATGTGCATCCAAATATCTCTAAACGGCAGAATCGGCCGACACCCAGCAGATGCACGCTCGGGAGGGATCTCCGTGTCCTTCTTCCGCGAACCCATCGCCCAGCGGCGGTGCGGCGGCGCGCGAAAAAGGGTCGCACAGGATCTGGCACGCCCGGTGGGACTATCAAAATAAACTCAGAGAATATAAGATTTTGGATGCATATCTAGGGGGGATCTCCGTGTCCTTCTTCCGCGAACCCATCGCCCAGCGGCGGTGCGGCGGCGCGCGAAAAAGGGTCGCACAGGATCTGGCACGCCCGGTGGGACTATCAAAATAAACTCAGGGAATATAAGATTTTGGATGCATATCTAGGGGGGATCTCCGTGTCCTTCTTCCGCGAACCCATCGCCCAGCGGCGGTGCGGCGGCGCGCGAAAAAGGGTCGCACATAAATATATGTTGAATTATTGATACTCGATTGGTTAATGAGTTTGAATCTAATAAGTTATATATAATCTGATTAGTTTATTAACCCTTCTGATTAAAATCATACTACGGTGAAGAGAAGAGAGAGAAAGAAAGGAGAAGAGGAAAGAGATGTGGGAGGTCGGCAATGTGACCTTCCCTACGTAAGGTTTTGATTTTTACAGTCTCTTATGTTTCCATCTAGATAATGTCGCTAAGAGAACCCAAACTGACATTCTTTGTAGATAAAAAACTTCGCGGAGTGTGATTTTTTTCGAACCATCCAATCAATGATTAACATTTTTAATTTAATAATAATAAATCTCTAAATACATAAAAAATAATTATATTTAGGGTTCTCCACAACCACAGCCAGATTAATCATGTTATCAGTGGAGTTCTCCGTAGAAAATTTCTCCGGACGATTTTCAGTCGAAGAGAGACATCCCCCGAGTTTACTCGAGCAATACTCTTTAAAAATAATTCGCTAAGAGTTATAAACTGTGTCATCGATCAATGAGATAATTGCCTCCTCTCTTTTTTTTGTAGATTGTTGATTGATGACTTGCATTTCTTATCAAACAAGGAAAAATGCAGAATTATGTAGACAAAATGAGTTTGGATTTGTATATTATAACTTGACAAGCTCACAATTCACAAACCAAACAAGATGTGTCAAACGAAAATTAAATAAAATCTCACAAAATTCAAATTCGTATGAGCTAAAAGTTTAACAACTCTTCGGGCTATTTTGATACTGAACATGGGAATCAAACAAGTGAGGTCACGTTGGGGGTGTCGGGTTCGAGTTCGGATTAGATCATTAAAATATAAACTTTTCTTTCAAAATATGGGTTAAAACTGCATACATAAAATTTTAAAGCTTGTTTATCAAATCATAAACTATTTGCCAATTTGGTACGTTGATGAAGTTCATGTTTGATCATGTTTAATTTATTGGACTTCTCGCTGACACTGTTTATATATATATATATATAGAGAGAGAGAGAGAGAGAGTGTGTGATGCTATGGTGCTTCGCGAAGCAAAAAAAATTTGTGCTTCGCGTCCGTATCTTGAATTTAAAAGTTCAAACGGCCGATCCAAACCGTTGAACATCATCTTCATATTGAAATATCCTTGGAGATCAAATTTTATATTTTTTTGAATTTTTTTGATATTTTTTAGATGGGTACAAAGTCGCTAGTTTTGGATGGTGCAGAAATATTTAGATCAACAAACTTTGTACCCATTTAAAAAATAGCAAAAATTTTCAAAAAAATATAAAATTTGATCTCCAAGGATATTTCAATATGAAGATGATGTTCAACGGTTTGGATCGGCCATTTGAACTTTTAAATTCTAGATACGGACGCGAAGCACAAATTTTTTTTGCTTCGCGAAGCACCATAGCATCACTCTCTCTCTCTCTCTATATATATATAAAGATGAGAGTATAAGTTATTTAATTTTTAAATATTAAAAAAAATCTCCATAAGGATTTTCAAATTTGTGACCTCCAACACGGAAGCGTGATCTTTATTTTTTATACTTTTTATTGGAGTCAAGTCAAATTTGAAAATTATTATATAAATAATATAAGTTCAATTATTAATCAATAATTTATTTAATCTGGAGTTCAAGACAATATTATGAGGTCAGATTCAAAATGCAAATATGATATTTTAATGAATATTTTAAAAATAAATAGTTAAGACTTCCATCCTTATCTCAAAAAAAGTTCATGTATTGTTTTTACCTTAATTAACTACATTTGTAAGATAATGTTCTTTCCTTTTCGTTAATTTAAGCAATTCAAAAATTATGAATTCCTTTCCTATTATGTTTTCTCCGTATTTGACAGAATTTCTTTCCTAAGTAAATTTCTTAGGAGCTCCAAAATATAGGAGAACTCAAGAGAATTTCTAAAAAAGAATTTGTTTACAAAATTTAAATTACATTGCACGAACTGACTGAGAATACGGCATCTCCGATGATATGGAAAACTAATAGGGATGAAACTGTTAAATTAAGAAAAATATATGAAAAACAGTCTTTTATAAAAAAAAAAAATCAACAGTACTTGTGGCGTTAGAGTAACCCCGAATATAGTTGTCAAATAATTAATTAAAAATATAAAATTTTAAATGTATTTAAAAAAATTAAAACATAATTTGTTAAATTCTAAGAATGTATTATTATTATAAATAATATAATTAAATACATAAAAAATCTATAAAATATAATAAAAAAAGTTTAATAATTTTAAGTATTAAGTTTCACTTTAAGTTTATTATATACATTACTTTAAATGAGGAGAAAATAATTATATATGAAACATTGGATTCAAATAGATCAAAAGATTTAAATAAAATTAAAAATAAAAAAATTATTATTGTTCTAAATAATTCTCGATTATATATTTGTTGATTTGTAAAATAATTATATATAAATTTAACCACTTATTTGAGAATGTTAAATGCAGGTCATGAAACTTTAAAAGAAGAATAAGTAATTTGGACCAGATTGTATAAAGATCTCAAGAAGAATTATTAAGTGATATTTGTAATGTATAAAAATAACCAAAGTAATTTTGCGATTAAAATAAAAAAATTTAACTAAGCTCGAGGCACATCTAGATCTTGAAAGGTGAAGTAAATATTATAGCTAAATGATAATCAAGCGGTCGAGTGGTCAAGTGCTTCGGTGATGGGGTCACTAAAGCACTCTGGACTTACTAACAGATTAGTCCAGTGAGGCAGGAATGACAGAGAAGATAAACTTACTAACAGATCAGTTCTATCTTCAGGATACAGTGTAAATTGAATCTACAAATAGATCGATTCAACTTACGTAGAGTTTTAACAGACGAACTTACTACAGATCAATTCGAGGTTTTTAGAAATAGGTGAAAATGAACTTACAAACAGATTAGTTCAAATTCAAAACAGATAATAGATGCAGATATAGATACAGATACAGATACAGATGAATTTACTACAGATCAGTTCATTAAAATAGATGACAGAGGCATAGATGAACTTACTACAGATCAATTCATGAATACAAATAATAGAGATACGGATGAACTCACTACAGATCAGTTCATGAGTGCGGGCAAAAAAGGATATAGGTGAACTTACTACAGATCAGTTCACAGATACAGATACAGTGTAAATTGAATCTACTAACAAATCGATTCAACCTATGTGGAATGTGTGCAGATGAACTTACTACAGATCAGTTCGCTGATTGATGGCAGATGCAGATGAATTTACTAACAGATCAGTTCATTCTGCGATAGAGAAAGATGAACTTACTACAGATCGGTTCAATCTTTATAGCTCCGAGAGAGGATCTTACAAACAAATCAGATCAATCTCTACGGAGGGATAGAAGAGTCTACTAACAGATCGACTCAATCTTAATTGATCTAGAATATGAACTTACTAACAGATCAGTCCAAACTTAACTAGTCAATGACCAATCACACAAAATGCAACTCGAAGCACTGAGCCGATTGATCTTGAGGTTGGTGAATCAGAAGATGGGTGGATATGACCCACTTATTCATCTTGCTGATCTTCTAGATCATGAATTCCAAGCACTGAGCGGATTCATAAACCTAGGAAACACATTTGCATATAAAGTCAAACATGAAGCGCTAAGCCAGTTCAACTTTAAGACATGCGTGTTAGTGAATGAACCTACAAACAGATCGGTTCGATTTCACTGTTTAGAAGATGAACCCACTACAGATCGGTTCAATCTCATAGTTTGAGAGATGAACTTACAAACAGATCAGTTTGATCTCTTAGACTAGAAGACAAACTTACAAACAGATCAATTTAGTCTTGCTAGCATGTCAAGTCATGAATAGTTGTTCAAGACATAGGGTCAATAGACAGTGGACAGAGTCCCTACAGTTGTCTTGCTTGTCCTCCTAAATCATGAATTCTGAGCACTTGGCCGATTCATGGATTCAGGGTTACCTTATACACAAAACTAAACTCGGAGCTCTTGGCTGGTCTAATATTGAGACATGTTTGTTAGAGAATAAACTTCTAGACAAACTAGTTCAGAAGCTGTCATATTGTAATGACTCATCAGTAATCAACAAAGTGTGTCACCACTTTATTAATCATTCATCACTTTAGGAATCGTATAACGATTCAACAAAACGTTATAACACTTCAACAGATCGTTATAACATTTCTAGAGAATAGTAGGCTTGTCAAAGAGTTGGTCAAACAGTCAAAACGTTGCTAACGTTATGTAAAGCGTTCAACGTTGATAACGATTTCTTAGAATATATTGACTTGTCAGAGAATAGTCAAAGCGTTGCTAACGTCTTATGAAACGTTCAACGATTTGGTGAATCGTATAATGATTCAAGGAATCGTTACAACGATTCCTTATGCAATGGCACCATTGTCCCATTTGTAAGGGATACTCATCATCTCTCATCTGTACACTGCTAATCCTAGGGGGTAGTCAGTGCATTGATAATCAATGGATCATCGATCTCAGCATCATAATGTCACTTCTTCAGACATTATAATGTTCTTCTTTGAGGTCATCACACTCACTGTGTTGATTGTTGTAATCTCAGTTGTCTTCTTGATATGTGTTAGGATGTTATTGTCCTAATTATTGTTAACTGACTGTTCTGAGTGTTATATCACTTGTGAAAAATTACTCTGCCGCTCTACACCCCTTGTGTGAGCTTATTTAATCACATCTAAAATGCAAAAGAATTGTTGCATTATTATTGATTTTTATTAATAAGATAATACCCTTTATTATTATCTAAATCACAAAGGTGATTTTTTTTAAACTCTCTTTATTTTTATAAAAAAATACTCACAAAAATAATAGAAAATAGGTTGGCTGTTATTCAAGATTTTATTTGGATTTTTTTAATTTTTATAATAGCCAAAATAGCAAGTCAAAGCTTGGTCAAATAGAAAAAATAAATAATATTATTTTGCTTTTAAATTTTTTCAGTATAATAAAATTATTAAAACTAAAATATTTTTACATAGAAAAATACTATGAAAAACAAAGAATTTTTAGAAATAAATTTGAATTAATTTGGATCTTGGTAAAGCCTCCAAATGATTTTTTTACTATTATATTTTTATTTTCTATTATTAATTGATTATTGGGCTTAATGGATTGGGCCGAATTAATTTTCTTTTGATTTTACTGCTGTTGGGCCCATTTCATCATTTTTATTCAATCGGGCCTGTTCTCAACTGGGCCGCAGTTTAAATGTTGTCTTTAATCTGGGTCATTGGATTATTATAAGATTAGTGCAAAGTTTTATTTAAATGTTTGATTGCACTTGGACCACTGGATTTAGCTGAGATACGTGCTTAATAGATCTAAGGCTCAGATTTCACTTTGTCTTTAATTTTCTAAACACCTGACAGATCTCAATCGTTGATGTACTTTAAGATTCGATGGACTGCTTCAATAGTCGTGCTAAAGGATTTCTAGCCTTTCTGACTCACCTTTGCGTCAGGATTCACGCTAAATGGTGGTTTCCGGTGATCGGAGCTTCTCTTCCCCGATCAAGTTAGTGTCTCAGTATCGCCTTAGCGCATAAAATCTGTTTGTAATGTCTGATCAAAGATCTATGCGGTGATTAATGTCGCTCAATGATGTCAGTTAGTGTACCAATTGAAATTAGTACCTAATTGATTTCCTTACTAAATTTGATGGAATTAATCAAAGTTGCTAACAATTGCAAAGCTCAGTGAGTATCGTCTAGATCTATTGATGTGATCTGAGATGGGTAGACTACTTCTCCTTTGTTTTTAATAATGCTGGATCAACACATTACTTAGCAGTATACAGTACCAGTTGGTACCGACCTCAATTGTCTCAAGTCGTGATCTTTCATCGACTCTTCTTATCCAGTTGGCACTCCTCAGACCTAAAGGCACACTTACCAATTGGCACTCCTCACTGAGTTGAGTGATTATTGAAGCACGAAATCATGGTGTCGATTGTTATGCACGACGCCGAGATGTAATTTGACAAAATTAACTAGTGTTATAGGCAATTACAAGCTCAGTACGCATCATT
>CAXKVV010000295.1:0-32517 GCA_964058805.1 Schoenoplectus triqueter | reverse complement strand
GCGTTTGCTCCCGTTTTCATGTTTAGCGTTGCCGGACTCGTTTTTGACGGTGCGGAGGGCGTCGGGTCCCGTTTTCATGTTTTGCGCGCCCGAAATCGTTTTCGGCCGTACCAAGGGCGTCGGGTCCCGTTATCATGTTTTGCGCCCCCGGACTCGTCTTCGACGGTGCGAAGGGCGTCGGGTCACATTTTCATGTTTTGCGCGCCTGGACTCTTTTTCGGCGGTGCGGAGGGCGTCGGTTCCACTTTTCATGTTTTGCGCTCCCGGATAGGTTTTTGGCGGTGCGGAATGGCGTCGGGTCCCATTTTCATGTTTTGCGCTCCTAGACATGTTTTCGGCGGACCGACGGCGTCCGCTCCTATTTTCATGTTTTGCGCTCCCAGACACGTTTTCGGCGGTAAGGAGGGCATCGGGTCCCGTTTCCATGTTTTGGGCGCCCGAACTCGTTTTCGGCGGTACCGAGGGCGTGGAATCTCGTTTTCAAGTTTTGCGCTCCCGAACTCGTTTTCGGCGGTGCGGAGGGCGTCGGGTCCCGTATTCATGTTTTTCGCGCTCAAATTCGTTTTTGGCGGTACCGACTGTGTCCACTCCCGTTTTCATGTTTTGCGCTCCCGGACACGTTTTCGGCGGTGCGGAGGGCGTCAGGTCTCGTTTTTATGTTTTGCGCTGCCGAACTCGTTTTGAGTCGTGCGGAGGGCGTCGGGTTCCTTTTCCATGTTTTGCGCGCCCGAACTCGTTTTCGGCGGTACCGAGGGTGTCGGGTCCCGTTTTCATGTTTTGCGCTCCCGAACTCGTTTTCGGCCATGCGGAGGGCGTCGGGTGCCGTTTTCATGTTTTGTGGGCCCGATCTCGTTTTCGGCGGTACCGACGGCGTCGGGTCCCATTTTCATGTTTTGCACTCCCGGACACATTTTCGGCGATGCCGATGGCGTCGGGTCTCGTTTTCATTTATTCCCTCCCGGAAACGTTTTCGGCGGTGCGGAGGGCGTCGGGTCCGGTTTTCATGTTTTGCGTCCCCGTACACGTTTTTGGCGAGACCGATGGCTTCGGGTCCCAGTTTCATGTTTTGTGCTCCCAGACTCGTTTTTGGCGGTGCGGGGAGCGTAAGCTCCTGTTATCATCTTTTGCGCTCCAGGACACGTTTTCGGCGGTTCCGAGGGCATCGGGTCCCGTTTCCATATTTTGCGTCCCCGTTCTCATTTTTGGCGATACGGAGGGCATCAGGTCCCGTTTTCATGTTTTGCGCTGCCGGACTCGTTTTTGGTGGTGCGGAGGGCGTCGGGTCCCGTTTCCATGTTTTCCACGCCCGAACTCGTTTTCGGCGGTACCCAGGTCATCGGGACCCATTTTCATGTTTTGCGCTCCGTGACTCGTTTTCGGCGGTGCGGAGGGCGTCGGGTCCTGTTTTCATCTTTTGCGCTCCCAGACTCGTTTTCGGCGATGCGGACGGCGTCGGGTCCCGTATTCATGTTTTGCGCGCCCGAACTCGTTTTCGGCGGTACCGACGGCGTCGGGTCCAGTAGTCATGTTTTGCGCGCCCGAACTGATTTTCGGCGGTACCGACGGCGTCCGCTCCCGTTTTCATGTTTTGCGCTGTCGGAATCGTTTTTGGCGGTGCGCAGGGCGTCGGGTCCCGTTTGCATGTTTTGCGCGGCCGGACTCGTTTTTGGCGGTGCGGAGGGCGTCGGGTACCGTTTTCATGTTTTGCGCTCCCGGCCAGGTTTTGGGCGGAGCGGAAGGCGTCGGGTCCTGTTTTCATCTTTTGCGCTCCCGGACACGTTTTCGGCGATGCGGACGGCGTCGGGTCCCGTATTCATGTTTTGCGCGCCCGAACTCGTTTTCGGCGGTACCGACGGCGTCCGCTCCCGTTTTCATGTTTTGCGCTGTCGGAATCATTTTTTGCGGTGCGGAGGGCGTCGGGTCCCGTTTGCATGTTTTGCGCGGCCGGACTCGTTTTTGGCGGTGCGGAGGGCATCGGGTCCCGTTTTCATGTTTTGCGCTCCCGGCCAGGTTTTGGCCCGAGCGGAAGGCGTCGGGTCCTGTTTTCATCTTTTGCGCTCCCGGACTCGTTTTCGGCGATGTGGACGGCGTCGGGTCCCGTATTCATGTTTTGCGCGCCCGAACTCGTTTTCGACGGTACCGACGGCGTCGGGTCTCGTAGTCATGTTTTGCGCGCCCGAACTCATTTTCGGCGGTACCGATGGCGTCCGCTCCCGTTTTCATGTTTTGCGCTGTCGGAATCGTTTTTGGCGGTGCACAGGGCGTCGGGTCCCGTTTGCATGTTTTGCGCGGCCGGACTCGTTTTTGGCGGTGCGGAGGGCGTCGGGTCCCGTTTTCATGTTTTGCGCTCCCGGCCAGGTTTTGGGCGGAGCGGAAGGCGTCGGGTCCCGTTTTCATGTTTTGCGCTCCTGGACACGTTTTCGGCGGTGCGGAGGGCGTCGGGTCCTATTTTCATCTTTTGCGCTCTCGGACTCTTTTGAGGCGGTAAGGAGGGTGTCGGGTCCCGTTTCATGTTTTGTGCTGCCGGACTCGTTTTTGGCGGTGCGGAGGGCGTCGGGTCCCGTTTTCTTGTTTTGCGCTCCCGTACACGTTTTCGGAGGTGCGGAGGGCGTCGGGTCCTGTTTTCATCTTTTGCGCTCTCGGACTCTTTTGCGGCGGTGCGGAGGGCGTCGGGTCCCGTTTCCATGTTTTACGCGCCCGAACTCGTTTTCGACAGTACCGACGGCGTTGGGTCCCGTATTCATTTTTTGCGCGCCCGAACTCATTTTTGGCGGTACCGACGGCGTCCGCTCCCGTTTTCATGTTTTGCGCTGCCGGACTCGTTTTTGGCGGAGCGGAGGGCGTCTGGTCCCTTTTTCATGTTTTGCGAGCCCGAAATCTTTTTTGGCAGTAAGAAAGGCGTCGGGGCCCGTTTTCATGTTTTGACCTCAGGGACTCGTTTTCGGCTGTGCGGAGGGTGTCGAGTCTCATTTTCATGTTTTGCCCTGCCAGACTCGTTTGGGGCGGTGCAGAGGGCGTCAGGTCCTGTTTCAATGTTTTGCGCGCCCGAACTCATTTTTCGACTGTACCGAGGGCGTCGGGTCCCGTTTTCATGTTTT
This sequence comes from Schoenoplectus triqueter, assembly GCA_964058805.1. Taxonomy (NCBI): domain Eukaryota; kingdom Viridiplantae; phylum Streptophyta; class Magnoliopsida; order Poales; family Cyperaceae; genus Schoenoplectus; species Schoenoplectus triqueter. The sequence goes on along the minus strand of CAXKVV010000295.1, from coordinate 29,419 downwards.
GCGCTCCCGAACTCGTTTTCGGCGGTGCGGAGGGCGTGGGGTCCCGATCTCATGTTTGGTGGTACCGACGGCATCTGCTCCCGTTTTCATGTTTTGCGCTGCCGAACTCGTTTTTGGCGGTGCGGAGGGCGTCGGGTCCCGATTTCTTGTTTTGCGCGCCCGAAATCGTTTTCGGCAGTACCAACGGCGTCGAGTCACGTTTTCAAGTTTTGCGCTCTGGGACTCGTTTTCGGCGGTGCGGAGGGCGTCGAGTCCCATTTTCATGTTTTGCGCTGCCAGACTTGCTTTGGGCGGTGCAGAGGGCGCCGGGTCCCGTTTCCATGTTTTGCGCGCCCGAACTCGTTTTCGGCGGTACCGAGGGCGTCGGGTCTGGTTTTCATGTTTTGCGCTCCCGAACTCATTTTCGGCGGTGCGGAGTGTGTCGGGTCCCGTATTCATGTTTTGCGCGCCCGAATTCGTTTTCGGCGGTACCGACGGCGTCCGCTCCCGTTTTCATGTTTTGCGCTCCCGGACACGTATTTGGCGGTGCGGAGGGCGTCGAGTCCTGTTTTCATCTTTTGCGATCTCGGACTCTTTTTCGGCGGTGCGGAGGGCATCGGGTCCCGTTTTCATGTTTTGCGCGCCCGAACTCGTTTTCGACAATACCGACGGCGTCGGGTCCCGTATTCATGTTTTGCGGGCCTGAACTCGTTTTCGGCGGTACCGACGGCGTCCGCTCCAGTTTTCATGTTTTGCGCTGCCGGACTCATTTTTGGCGGTGCGGAGGGCGTCGGGTCCCGTTTTCATGTTTTGCGCGCCTGAAATCGTTTTCGACAGTACCAAGGGCGTCGGGTCCCGTTTTCATGTTTTGGCGGTACCGACGGTGTCCGCTCCCGTTTTCATGTTTTGCGCTCCCGGACACGTATTCGACGGTGCAGAGGGCGTCGGGTCTTGTCTTCATGTTTTGCGCTGCCGGACTTGTTTTGGGCGGTGCGGTGGGCGTCGGGTCCCTTTTCCATGTTTTGCGCGCCCGAACTCGTTTAAGGCGGTGCGGAGGTCGTCGGGTCTCGTTTTCATGTTTTTGGCGAGACCGATGGCTTCGGGTCTCGATTTCATGCCTTGTGCTCCCATACTCGTTTTTGGTGGTGCGGAGGGCGTAGGCTCCTGTTTTCATGTTTTGCGTCCCCGTACTCGTTTTTGGCGGTACGGGGGCGTCGGGTCCGGTTTTCATGTTTTTCTCTGCCGGACTCGTTTTTTGCGGTGCGGAGGGCGTCAGGTCCCATTTTCATGTTTTGCGCTGCCGGACTTGTTTTGGGCGGTGCAGAGGGCGTCGGGTCCCGTTTCCATGTTTTGCGCGCCCGAACTAGTTTTCGGCGGTACCGAGGGCGTCGGGTCCCGTTTTCATGTTTTGCGCTCCCGAACTCATTTTCGGCGGTGCGGAGGGCGTCGGGTCCAGTATTCAAGTTTTTTCCGCGGCCGAATTCGTTTTGGGCGGTAACGACGGCGTCCGCTCCCGTTTTCATGTTTTGCGCTCCTGGTTACGTATTCGGCGGCGCGGAGGGCGTCGGGTCCTATTTTCATCTTTTGCGCACCCGGACTCTTTTCCGGCGGTGCGGAGGACGTCGGATCCCGTATTCATGTTTTGCGCGCCCGGACTCTTTTTCGACGGTACCGACGGCTTCGGATCCCGTATTCATGTTTTGCGCGCCCGAACTCACTTTCGGCGGTACCGACGGCGTCCGCTCCCGTTTTCTTGTTTTGCGCTGCCGGACTCGTTTTGGGCGGTGCGGCGGGCGTCGGGTCCCGTTTTCTTGATTTGCGCGCCCGAAATCATTTTCGGCAGTACCAAAGGCGTTGGGTCCCGTTTTAATGTTTTGCGCTCCGAGACTCGTTTTCAACGGTGCGGAAGGCGTCGGGTCCCGTTTTCATGTTTTGCGCTCCCGGACACGTTTTCGGCAGTACCGACGGCGTCCGTTCCCGTTTTCATGTTTTGCGCTCCCGAACACGTTTTCGGCGGTGCGGAGGGCGTCGGGTCCCGTTTTCATGTTTTGCGTTGCCGGACTCGTTTTGGGCGGTGCAGAGGGCGTCGGGTCCCGTTTCCATGTTTTGCGTTCCCGAACTCGTTTTCGGCGGTACCGAGGGCGTTGGGTCCCGTTTTCTTGTTTTGCGCTCCATAACTCGTTTTCGGCGGTGCGGAGGGCGTCGGGTCCCGTATTCATTTTTTGCGCGCTCGAATTCGTTTTCGACGGTACCGACGGCGTCCGCTCCCGTTTTCATGTTTTGCGCTCCCGGACACGTTTTCGGCGGTGCAGAGTGCGTCGGGTATCGTTTTCAAGTTTTGCGCTGCCGGACTCGTTTTGAGCGGTGCGGAGGGTGCCGGGTCCCTTTTCCATGTTTTGCGTGCCCGAACTCATTTTCGGCTGTACCGAGGGCGTCGGGTCTCGTTTTCATGTTTTGCGCTCCCGAACTCGTTTTCGGCAGTGCGGAGGGCGTCGGGTGCTGTATGCATATTTTGTTCTCCCGGAATCGTTTTCAGCAGTACCGAGGGTGTCGGGTCCCGTTTCCATGTTTTGCGCGCCCGGACTCGTTTTCGGCGGTTTCGAGGGCGTCGGGTCCCGTTTTCATGTTTTGCGCTTCGGGACTAGTTTGAGGCGGTTCTGAGGGCGTTGGGACACGTTTTCACGTTTTGCGCTCCGGGACTCGTGTGAGGCGGTACCGAGGGCGTTGGGTCACGTTTTCACGTATTGCGCTCCCGGACTCGTTTTCAACAATATCGAGGGCGTCTGCTTCCGTTTTCATTTTTTGCGCGCCCGAACTCGTTTTCCGCGGTACCGACGGCGTCGAGTCCCATTTTCATGTTTTGCGCTCCGAGACTTGTTTTCGGTGGTTTCGAGGGCATCGGGTCCCATTTCCATGTATTGCGTCCCCGTACTCGTTTTTGGCGATACGGAGGGCATCAGGTCCCGTTTTCATGTATTGCGCTGTCGGACTCGTTTTTTGCGGTGCGGAGGGCGTCGGGTCCCGTTTCCATGTTTTGCGCGCCCGAATTCGTTTTCGGCGGTACCGAGGACGTCGGGTCCCGTTTTCATGTTTAGCGCTCCCGGACTCGTTTTCGGCGGTGCGGACGGCGTCGGGTCTCGTTTTCATTTTTTCACTCCCGGACATCTTTTCGGCGGTGCGGAGGGCATCGGGTCCCGTTTTCATGTTTTGCGTGCCCGAACTCGTTTTCCGCGGTGCCGACGACGTCCGCTATCGTTTTCATGTTTTGCGTCCCCGTACACGATTTTGGGGAGACCGATGGCTTACGGTCCCGTTTTCATGTTTTGTGCTCTTGGATTCATTTTTGGCGGTGCGGAGGGCGTAGGATCCTTTTTCATGTTTTGCTCTCCCGGACACGTTTTCGGCGGTTCCGAGGGCGTCGGGTCCCGTTTTCATGTTTTGCGTCCCCGTACTCATTTTTGGCGGTACGGGGGGTGTCGGGTCCCGTTTTCATGTTTTGCGCCGCCGAACTCGTTATGGGGCGGTGCGGAGGGCGTCGGGTCCCGTTTTCAAGTTTTGCGCGCCCGAACTCGTTTTCGGAGGTACTGAGGGCGTCGGGTCCCGTCTTCATGTTTTGCGCTCCGTGACTCGTTTTCGGCGGTGCGGAGGACGTCGTGTCCTATTTTCATCTTTTGCGCTCCCGGACTCGTTTTCGGCGGTGCGGAGGGCGTAGGGTCCCGTATTCATGTTTTGCGCGCCCGAACTCATTTTCCGCGGTACCGACGGCGTCCGTTCCCGTTTTCATTTTTTGCGCTACCAGACTTGTTTTTAGCGGTGCGGAGGGCGTCGGGTTCCGTTTTCATGTTTTGCGCTGCCGTACTCGTTTTGGGCGGTGTGGCGGGCGTCGGATCCCGTTTCCATGTTTTGCGCGCCCGAAATCGTTTTCGACGGTACCAAGGGCGTCGAGTCCCGTTTTCATGTTTTGCGCTCCCTGACAGGTTTTTGGCGGTGCGGAAGGCGTCGGGTCCCGTTTTCATGTTATGCGCTCCCGGGCACGTTTTCGGCGGTACCGACGGCGTCCGTTCCCGATTTCATGTTTTGCGCTCCCGGACACGTTTTCGGCGGTGCGGAGGGCGTCGAGTCCCGTTTCCATGTTTTTCGCGCCCGGACTCGTTTTGGGCGGTGCGGAGGGCGTCGGGTCCCGTTTCCATGTTTTGCGCGCCCGAACTCGTTTTCCGCGGTACCGAGGGCGTCGGGTCCCGTTTTCATGTTTTGCGCTCCCGAACTCGTTTTCGACGGTGCGGAGGGTGTCGGTCGCCGTTTTCATGTTTTGTGCTCTCGGACTCGTTTTCAGCAGTACCGAGGGTGTCGGGTCCCATTTTCATGTTATGCGGGCCCGATCTCATTTTCGGCGGTACCAACGGCGTCGGGTCTCGTTTTCATGTTTTGCGCTCCCAGACACGTTTTCGGTGCTGCGGAGGGCGTCGGGTCCCGTATTCATATTTTGCGCTCCCGGACTCATTTTCGGCGGTTTCGTGGGCGTCGGGTCGTGTTTTCATGTTTTGCACGCCCGAACTCATTTTTCGCGGAACCGACGGCGTCAGATCCCATTTTCATGTTTTGCGCTCCGAGACTCGTTTTCGGCGGTTCCGAGGGCGTCGGGTCCCGTTTTCATTTTTTGCGTCCCCGTACACGTTTTTGGCGAGACCGATGGCTTCGGGTACCGTTTTCATGTTTTCTGCTCCCGGACTCATTTTTGGCGGTGCAGAGGGCGTAGGATCCTGTTTTCATGTTTTGCGCTACCGGACACGTTTTCGACGGTTCCGAGTGCGTCGGGTCCCATTTTCATTTTTTGCGTCCCCGTACTCGTTTTTGGCGGTACGGAGGGCGCCGGTTCCCGTTTTCATGATTTGCGCCGCCTGACTCGTTTTTGGCGGTGCGGAGGGCGTCGGGTCCCGTTTTCATGTTTTGCGCGCCCTAACTCGTTTTCAGCGATACCTAGGGCGTCGAGTCCCGTTTTTATGTTTTGCGCTCTGTGACTCGTTTTCGGCGGTGCGGAGGGCTTCGGGTCCTGTTTTCATCTTTAGCGTTTCCGGACTCGTTGTCGGCGGTGCGGAGGGCGTCGGGTCTCGTTTTCATGTTTTGCGCGCCCGAAATCGATTTCGCAGTACCGACGGCGTCGGGTTCCGTATTCATGTTTTTCGCATCCGAACTCATTTTCGGCGGTACCGACGGCGTCCGCTCCCGTTTTCAAGTTTTGCCCTGCTGGACTCGTTTTTGGCGTTGCGGAGGGTGTCGGGTCTCGTTTTCATGTTTTGCATGCCCGAAATCGTTTTCGACAATACCAAGGGCGTCGGGGCCCGTTTTCATGTTTTGCGCTCCGGGACTCGTTTTCGGCGGTGCGGAGGGCGTCGGGTTCCATGTTCATGTTTTGCGCTCCCGGACACGTTTTCGGTGGTGCGGAGGGTGTCGGGTCCCGTTTTCATGTTTTGCTCTCCCGGATAGGTTTTGGGCGGTGCAGAAGACGTCGGGTCCCGTTTTCATGTTTGGCGCTCCCGGACACGTTTTCGGCGGTACCGACGGCGTCCACTCCCGATTTCATGTTTTGCGTTCCCGCACGCGTTTTCGGCGGTGCGGAGGGCGTCGAGTCCCATTTTCATGTTTTGCGCTGCCGGACTCGTTTGGGCGTTGCGAGGGCGTCGAATCCCGTTTCCATGTTTTGCGCGCTCAAACTCATTTTCGGCGGTACTGAGGGTGTCGAGTCCCGTTTTCATGTTTTGCGCTCCCGAACTCGTGTTCGGCGGTGCGGAGGGCGTCGGGTCCCGTTTTCATGTTGTGCGCTGCCGGACTCGTTTTGGAAAGTGCGGAGGGCGTCCGATCCCGTTTTCATGTTTTGCGCTCCGAGACTCGTTTTGGGCGGTTCCGAGGGCGTCGGGTCCCGTTTTCATGTTTTGCGCTCCGAACACGTTTTCGGCGGTACCGAGGGCGTCGGGTCCCGTTTTCATGTTTTGCGCTCCCCAACTCGTGTTCGGCGGTGCGGAGGGCGTCGGGTCCCGTTTTCATGTTTAGCGCTCCCCAACTCGTGTTCGGCGGTTCGGAGGGCGTCGGGTCCCGTTTTCATGTTTTGCGCTGCCGGACTCGTTTTGGGCGGTGCGGAGGGCGTCGGGTCTCGTTTTCATGTTTTGCGCTCCGAGACTCGTTTTCGGCGGTTCCGAGGGCGTCGGGTCCTGTTTTCATGTTTTGCGTCCCCGTACACGTTTTTGTCGAGACCGATGGCTTCGGGTCCCGGTTTCATGTTTTGTGCTCCCAGACTCGTTTTTGGAGGTGCGGAGGGCGTAGGCTCCTGTTTTCATGTTTTAAGCTCCCGGACACATTTTCGGCGGTTCCGAGGGCGTCAGGTCCCGTTTTCATGTTTTGCGTCCCCGTACTCGTTTTCAGCGGTACCGACGGCGTCCGCTCCAATTTTCATGTTTTGTGCTGCCGGACACGTTTTTGGCGGTGCGGCGGTCGTCGGGTCCCGTTTTCATGTTTTGCACTTCGGGACTCGTTTTCGGCGGTGCGGAGGGCGTCGGATCCCATTTTCATGCTTAGCTCTCCCGGACACGTTTTCGGCGGTGCGGAGGGCGTCGAGTCCCGTTATCATGTTTTGCGCTCCCTAACAGGTTTTTGGCGGTGCGGAAGGCGTCAGGTCTCGTTTTCATGTTTTGCGCTTCCGGGCACATTTTCGGCGGTACCGACAGCGTCCGATCCCGATTTCATGTTTTGCGCTCCCGGACACGTTTTCGGCGGTGTGGAGGGTGTCACGTCCCGTTTTCATGTTTTGCGCCGCCGGACTCGTTTTGGGCGGTGCGGAGGGCGTCGGGTCCCATTTCCATGTTTTGCGAGCCCGAAATCGTTTTCGGCAGTACCGAGGGCTTTGGGCCCCGTTTTCATGTTTTGCACTCCCGAACTCCTATTCGGTGGTGCGGAGGGCGTCGAGTCCCGTATTAATGTTTTGCGCGCTCGAATTCCTTTTCGGCGGTACCGTCGGCGTCCGCTCCCGTTTTCATGATTTGCGCTCCCGGACATGTTTTCGGCGGTGCGGAGGGCGTCGGGTCCAGTTTTCATGTTTTGTGCTCCCGGACTCGTTTTCAGCAGTACCGAGGGTGTCGGATCCCATTTTCATGTTATGCGGGCCCGATCTCATTTTCGGCGGTGCGGAGGGCGTCGTGTTCCGTTTTCATGTTTTGCGCTCCGGGACTCGTTTCCATGTTTTGCGCGCCCGAACTCATTTTCGGCGGTACCGAGGGCGTCGGGTCCTGTTTTCATCTTTTGCCCTCCCGGACTCTTTTTCGGCGGTGCGGAGGGCGTTGGGTACCGTTTTCATGTTTTGCGCGCCCGAACTCGTTTTCGACCGTACTGACGGCGTCGGGTCCCGTATTCATGTTTTGTGCGCCCGAACTCGTTTTCGACGGTACCGACGGCGTTGGGTCCCGTATTCATGATTTGCGCGCTCGAACTCTTTTTCGGCAGTACCGACGGCGTCTGCTCCCGTTTTCATGTTTTGTGCGCCCGAAATCGTTTTCGACAGTACCAAGGGCGTCGGGTCTCGTTTTCATGGTTTGCGCTCCGGGATTCGTTTTCTGCGGCGCGGAGGGCGTCGAGTCCCGTTTTCATGGTTTGCGCTCCGGGACTCGTTTTCGGCGGTACTGAGGGCGTCGGGTCTCGTTTTATGATTTGCGCTCCCGAACTCATTTCGGCGGTACCGAGGCGTACGCTCCCGTTTTCATGTTTTGCGCTGCCGGACTCGTTTTTGGCGGTGCGGAGTGCGTCAGGTCCCGTTTTCATGTTTTGCGCGCCCGAAATCGTTTTCGACCGTACCAAGGGCGTCGGGTCCCATTTTCATGGTTTGCGCTCCGCGACACGTTTTCGGCGGTGTGGAGGGCGTCAGGTCCCGTTTTCATGTTTTGCGCTGCCGGACTCATTTTGGGCGGTGTGGAGGGCGTCGGGTCCCTTTTCCATGTTTTGCGCGCCCGAACTCGTTTTCGGCGGTACCGAGGGCGTCGGGTCCCGTTTTCATGTTTTGCGCTCCCGGACACGTTTTCAGCGGTACCAACGGCGTCCGCTCCCGTTTTCCTGTTTTGCGTTCCCGGACGCGTTTTCGGCGGTGCGGAGGGCGTCGGGCCCCGTTTTCATGTTTTGCGCTCCCGGACTCGTTTTCGGTGGTACCGAGGGCATCGGGTCCCGTTTTCATGTTTTGCGCTCCGTGACTCATTTTCGGCGGTGCGGAGGGCATCGGGTCCTGTTTTCATCCTTTGTGCTCCGGGACTCGTTTGAAGCGGTACCGAGGGCGTCGGGTCACGTTTTAACGTTTTGCGCTCCCGGACTCGTTTTCGACGATACCGAGGGCGTGTTCTCCCGTTTTCATGTTTTGCGCGTCCGAACTCGTTTTCCGCGGTACTGACAGCGTCCGCTATTGTTTTCATGTTTTGCGCTTCGAGACTCGTTTTCGGCAGTTCCGAGGGCGTCGAGTCCCATTTTCATGTTTTGCGTCCCCATACACGATTTTGGCGAGACCGATGGCTTAAGGTCCAGTTTTCATGTTTTGTGCTCTCGGATTCATTTTTGGTGGTACGGGGGGCGGCGCGTCCCGTTTTCATGTTTTGCGCCGCCGGACTCGTTTTTGGGCGGTGCGGTGGGCGTCGGGTGCCGTTTTCATATTTTGCGCGCCCCAACTCGTTTTCGGTGGTACCGAGGGCGTCGGGTCCCGTCTTCATGTTTTGCGCTTCGTGACTCGTTTTCGGCGGTGCGGAGGGCGTCGGGTCCTGTTTTCATCTTTTGCGCTCCCGGACTCGTTTTCGGCGGTGCGGAGGGCTTCGGGTCCCGTTTTCATTTTTGCGCTCCCAGGCACGTTTTCGGCGGTACCGACAGCGTCCGCTCCCGATTTCATGTTTTGCGCTCCCGGACACGTTTTCGGCTGTGCGGAGGACGTCGGATCTCGTTTTCATGTTTTGCGCTGCCGGACTCATTTGGGGCTGTGCGGAGGGCGTCGGGTCCCGTTTCGATGTTTTGTGCGCCCGAAATCGTTTTTGGCGGTACCGAGGGCGTCGGGCCCCGTTTTCATGTTTTGCACTCCCGAAGTCCCTTTCGGTGGTGCGAAGGGTGTCGGGTCCCGTATTCATGTTTTGCGTGCTCGAATTCGTTTTCGGTGGACCGTCGGCATCCGCTCCCGTTTTCATGTTTTGCGCTCCCGGACACGTTTTCGGCGGTGCGGAGGGCGTCGGGTCCAGTTTTCATGTATTGTGCTCCCGAACTCGTTTTCAGCAGTACCGATGGTGTCGGGTCCCATTTTCATGTTATGCGGGCTTGATCTCATTTTCGGCGGTACCGACGGCGTCGGGTCCCGTTTTCATGTTTTGCGCTCCCGAACACGTTTTCGGCGGTGCGGAGGGCGTCGGGTCCCGTATTCATGTTTTGCGCTCCCGGACTCATTTTCGGCGGTTTCGTGGGCGTCGGGTCCCATTTTCATGTTTTGCGCTCCGGGACTCGTTTGAGGCGGTACCGAGGGCGTCGGGTCATGTTTTCACGTTTTGCGCTCCCGGACTCGTTTTTGGCGGTGCTGAGGGCGTCTGCTCCTGTTTTCATGTTTTGCGCGCCCGAACTCGTTTTCTGCGGTACCGACGGCGTCAGGTCCCGTTTTCATGTTTGGCGCTCCGAGACTCGTTTTCGGCTGTTCCGAGGGCGTCGGGTCACGTTTTCATGTTTTGCGTCCCCGTACACATTTTTGGCGAGACCGATGGCTTCGGGTCCCGTTTTCATGTTTTCTACTCCCGGACTCATTTTTGGCGGTGCAGAGGGCGTAGGATCCTGTTTTCATATTTTGCGCTCCCGGATTCGTTTTCGGCGGTTCCGAGGGCGTCGGGTCCCGATTTCATTTTTTGCGTCTTCGTACTCGTTTTTGGCGGTACGGAGGGCGCCGGGTCCCGTTTTCATATTTTGCGCCGCCCGACTCGTTTTTGGCGGTGCGGAGAGCGTCGGGTCCCGTTTTCATGTTTTGAGCGCCCGAACTCGTTTTCGGCGGTACCTAGGGCGTCAGGTCCCGTTTTTATGTTTTGCGGTCTGTGACTTGTTTTCGGCGGTGCGGAGAGCGTCGGGTCCTGTTTTCATCTTTTGCGCTCCCGGACTCGTTTTCGGCGGTGCGGAGGGCGTCGCGTCTCGTTTTCATGATTTGCGCGCCCGAACTTGTTTTCGCGTCGGGAACCGTTTTCATGTTTTGCGCGCCCGAAATAGTTTTCGTCAGTACCAAGGGCGTCGGGGCCCGTTTTCATGTTTTGCGCTGCCGGACTCATTTCGGGCGGTGTGGAGGGCGTCGGGTCACTATTCCATGTTTTGCGCGCCCGAACTCGTTTTCAGCGGTATCGAGGGCGTCGGGTCCCGTTTTCATGTTTTGCGCTCCCGGAAAGGTTTTGGGCGGGGCAGATGGCGTCGGGTCACGTTTTCAGGTTTTGTGCTCCCGGACACGTTTTCGGCGGTACCGACGGCGTCCGCTCCCGTTTTCATGTTTTGCGTTCCCGGACGCGTTTTCGACGGTGCGATGGGCATCGAGTCCCATTTTCATGTTTTGCGCTACCGGACTTGTTTTGGGCGGTGCGGAGGGCGTCGGGTCCCGTTTCCATGTTTCGCGCGCCCGAACTCGTTTTCGGCGGTACCGAGGGCGTCGAGTCCCATTTTCATGTTTTGCGCTCCCGAACTCGTGTTCCGCGGTGCGGAGGCCGTCGGGTCCCGTTTTCATGTTTTGTGCTGCCGGACTCGTTTTGGAAGGTGCGGAGGGCGTCGGGTCCCGTTTTCATGTTTTGTGCTCCGAACTCGTTTTCGGCGATGCCGAGGGCGTCGGGTCTCGTTTGCATGTTTTGCGCTCCCGAACTCGTGTTCGGCGGTGCGGAGGGCGTCGGGTCCCGTTTTCATGTTTTGCGCTGCCGGACTCGTTTTGGGCGGTGCGGAGGGCGTCAGGTCTCGTTTTCATGTTTTGCGCTCCGAAACTAGTTTTTGGCGGTACCGAGGGCGTCGGGTCCTGTTTTCATGTTTTGCGTCCCCGTACACGTTTTTCTCGAGACCGATGGCTTCGGGTCCCGGTTTCATGTTTTGTGCTCCCAGACTCGTTTTTGGCGGTGCGGAGGGCGTAGGCTCCTGTTTTCATGTTTTGCGCTCCCGGACACATTTTCGGCGGTTCCGAGGGCGTCGGGTCCCGTTTTCAAGTTTTGCGTCCCCGTACTCGTTTTTGGCGGTACGGGGGCGTCGGGTCCGGTTTTGATGTTGTGCGCCGCCAAACTCATTTTCATCGGCGCGGAGGGCGTCGGGTCCCGTTTTCATGTTTTGCGCGCTCGATATCGTTTTGCACTCCCGAACTCATTTTCGGCGGTGCGGAGGGCGTCGGGTGCCGTTTTCATGTTTTGCGGTCCCGATCTCGTTTTCGACGGTACCGACGGTGTCGGGTCCCGTTTTCATGTTTTGCACTCCCGGACACATTTTCGGCGATGCCGTTTTGATGTTTTGCATCCCCGTACTCGTTTTTGGCGGTACGGGGGCGTCAGCTCCGGTTTTCATGTTTTGCGCCGCCGAACTCGTTTTTGGCGGTGCGGAGGGTGTCGGGTCCCGTTTTCATGTTTTGCGCTCCCGGATAGATTTTGGGAGGTGCGGAAGGCGTCGGGTCCCATTCTCATGTTTTGCGCTCCCGGACTCGTTTTCGGCGGTACCGACGGCGTCCGCTCCCGTTTTCATATTTTGCGTTCCCGGACGCGTTTTCGACGGTGCGGTGGGCGTCGGGTCCCGTTTTCATGTTTGGCGCTCCCGAACTTGTTTTCGGCGGTGCGGAGGGCGTCGGGCGCCGTTTTCATGTTTTGTGCTCCCGGACTCGTTTTCAGCAGTACCGAGGGTGTCGGGTCCCATTTTCATGTTTTGCGGGCCCGATCTCGTTTTCGGCGGTACCGACGGCGTCGGGTCCCGTTTTCATGTTTTGCGCTCCCGGACACGTTTTCGACGATGCTGAGGGCGTCGGGTCACGTTTTCACGTTTTGCGCTCCCGAACTCTTTTTCGGCGATATCGAGGGCGTCTGCTCCCGTTTTCATGTTTTGCGTGCCCGAACTCGTTTTCCGCAATACCGACGGCGTCCGCTCTCATTTTCATGTTTTGCGCTCCGAGACTCGTTTTCGGTTGTTCTGAGGGCGTCGGGTCTCGTTTTCATGTTTTGCGTCCCCGTACATGTTTTTGGCGAGACCGATGGCTTCGGGTCCCGGTTTCATGTTTTGTGCTCCCAGACTCGTTTTTGGCGTTGCGGAGGGCGTGGGCTCCTGCTTTCATATTTTGCGCTTCCAGACACGTATTCGGCGGTGCGGAGGGCGTCGGATCATATTTTCATCTTTTGTGCTCCCGGACTCTTTTTCGACGGTGCGGAGGGCGTCGGGTCCCGTTTTCATGTTTTGCGGGCTCGAACTCGTTTTCGACAGTACCGACGGCGTCGGGTCCCGTATTCATGTTTTGCGCGCCCGAACTCGTTTTCGACAGTACCGACGGCGTCGGGTCCCGTATTCATGTTTTGCGCGCCCGAACTCGTTTTCGACGGTACCGACGGCGTCGGGTCCCGTATTCATGTTTTGCGCGCCCGAACTCGTTTTCGACGGTACCGACGGCGTCGGGTCCCGTATTCATGTTTTGCGCGCCCGAACTCGTTTTCGGCGGTACCGACGGCGTCGGGTCCCGTATTCATGTTTTGCGCGCCCGAACTCGTTTTCGGCGGTACCGACGGCGTCCACTCCCGTTTTCATGTTTTGCGCGCCCGAACTCATTTTCGGCGGTACCGACGGCGTCCGCTCCCGTTTTCATGTTTTGCGCTGCCGGACTCGTTTTTGGCGGTGCGGAGGGTGTCGGGTCCCGTTTTCATGTTTTGCACTGCCGGACTCATTTTGGGCGGTGCGGAGGGCGTCGGCTCCCTTTTCCATGTTTTGTGCGCCCGAACTCGTTTTCGGCGGTACCGAGGGCGTCGTGTCCCGTTTTCATTTTTTGCGCTCCGGGACTCGTTTTCGGCGGTGCGGAGGGCGTCGGGTCCCGTTTTCATGTTTTGCGCGCCCGAACTCGTTTTCGGCGGAACCTAGGGCGTCGGGTCTCGTTTTCATGTTTTGCACTCTGTGACTCGTTTTCGGCGGTGCGGATGGTATCGGGTCCTGTTTTCATCTTTTGCACTCTCTGACTTGTTTTTCGGCGGTGCGGAGGGCGTCGGGTCTCGTTTTCATGTTTTGCGCGCCCGAACTCGTTTTCGGTGGTACCGACGGCGTCGGGTCCCGTATTCATGTTTTGCGTGCCCGAACTCATTTTTGGCGGTACCGACGGCGTCAACTCCCGTTTTCAAGTTTTGCGCTGTCGGACTCGTTTTTGGCGGTGCGGAGGGCGTCGAGTCCCGTCTTCTTGTTTTGGGCGCCCGAAATCGTTTTCGGCAGTACCAAGGGCGTCGGGGCCCGTTTTCATGTTTTGCGCTCCGGGACTCGTTTTCGACGGTGCGGAGGGCATCGGGTTCCATTTTCATGTTTTGCGCTCCCGGACACTTTTTCGACGGTGCGGAGGGCGTCGGGTCCCATTTTCATGTTTTGCGCTCCCGGATAGATTTTGGGCGGTGCGGAAGGCGTCGGGTCCCGTTTTCATGTTTTGCGCTCCCGGACTCGTTTTCGGCGGTACCGACGGTGTCCGCTCCTGTTTTCATGTTTTGCGTTCCCGGACGCGTTTCGGCGGTGCGGTGGGCGTCGCATCCCATTTTCATGTTTTGCGCTGCCGGACTCGTTTTGGGCAGTGCGGAGGGCGTCAGGTCCCGTTTCCATGTTTGCGAGCCCGAACTTGTTTTCGGCAGTACCGAGGGCGTCGGGTCCCGTTTTCATGTTTTGCGCTCCCGAACTCGTGTTCGGCGGTGCGGAGGGCGTCGGGTCCTGTTTTCATGTTTTGCGCTGCCGGACTCGTTTTGGAAGGTGTGGAGGGCGTCGGGTCCCGTTTTCATGTTTTGCGCTCCGAGACTCGTTTTGGGCGGTTTCAAGGGCGTCGGGTCCCGTTTTCATGTCTTGCGCTCCGAACTCGTTTTCGGCGGTACCGAGGGCGTCAGGTCCCGTTTTCATGTTTTGCGCTCCCGAACTCGTGTTTGGTGGTGCGGAGGGCGTCGGGTCTCGTTTTCATGTTTTGCGCTGTCGGACTCGTTTTGGGCGGTGCGGAGGGCGTCAGGTCTCGTTTTCATGTTTTGCGCTCCGAGACTCGTTTTCGACGGTTCTGAGGGCGTCGGGTCCCGTTTTCATGTTTTGCGCTCCTAGACTCGTTTTCGACGGTTCTGAGGGCGTCGGGTCCCCTTTTCATGTTTTGCGTTCCCGTACACGTTTTTGGCGAGACCGATGGCTTCGGGTCCCGGTTTCATGTTTTGTGCTCCCAAACTCGTTTTTGGCGGTGCGGAGGGCGTAGGCTCCTGTTTTCATGTTTTGCGCTCCCGGACACGTTTTCGGCGGTCTCGAGGGCGTCGGGTCCCGTTTTCATGTTTTGCGTCCCCGTACTCGTTTTTGGCGGTACGGGGGCGTCGGGTCCGATTTTCATGTTTTGCGCCGCCGGACTCGTTTTTGGCGGTGCGGAGGGCGTCGGGTCCCGTTTTAATGTTTTGCGCTCCGTGACTCGTTTTCGGCAGTGCGGAGGGCGTCGGGTCCTTTTTTCATCTTTTGCGCTCCCGGACTCGTTTTCGGCGATGCGGAGGGCGTCGGGTCCCATTTTCTTTTTTTGCGTTGCCGGACTCGTTTTGGGCGGTGCAGAGGGCGTCGGGTCCCGTTTCCATGTTTAGCGCGCTCGAACTCGTTTTCGGCGGTACCGAGGTCGTCGGGTCCTATTTTCATCTTTTGCGCTCCCGGACTCTTTTTCGGCGGTGCGGAGGGCGTTGGGTCCCGTTTTCATGTTTTGCGCGCCCGAACTCGTTTTCGACAGTACCGATGGCGTCGGGTCCCGTATTCATGTTTTGCGCGCCCGAACTCATTTTCGACGGTACCGACGGCGTCGGGTCCCGTATTCATGTTTTGCGCGCCCGAACTCATTTTCGGCGGTACCGATGGCGTCCGCTCCCGTTTTCATGTTTTGCGCTGCCGGATTCGTTTTTGGCGGTGCGGAGGGCGTCGGGTCCCGTTTTCGTAATAGTTCGATATATAGTTATTAGAATATTTTTAACTATTTAGTCAATAATATATGTAACAATATAATTAATTTATTATAATATTAATAAAATATTAGTTATTTTTTAATTTAATATAAAATTAAATTAAATATTAATTATTTTAGCTGTATTTATTTATGATAATATGGAATAAATATAAAAAATAAAATAATTGATTCATTGAAAGTTTGATTTCAGTTCAAATTTAATTTAGTTTGAATTCGATTTAGTTCAAATTCAATTTAGTTTGAAATAATTTTAAATTAAACTCAAACACTAATTACTAGTGAGTTTTATCGAATTTAATTGATTTGCGGTACTACTTTTAATGCTAGGTCGTACGTGGTGTATTAATTTCTTGTACTGTCATTGTATTTTACCTTTTCTTTCTGCCTAACTATGTTGCTTCGTCGTTCTCTTCTAGGTATACTTATTTTTTTTTTCTTCCTTTGGTCTCAGAAAGTTTTCGTCGAGCTTATAATAGCAAATGTTGGGAAGTTCTTTTTTGATAGGAATGCAGGAAAATTTGTAATATTGCATTATACTTAAAATGTTTTAGTTAATAGAAGATGTCACGTCAGTATTATTAAGATTTTATAAATGAATAGTTTAAAATTTGATGATCCAACGCAACCTGCAATGGGATATAATCTCTATTTCTCCATAAATGGAGACATTATCCCTAGCCATAGCCTAGGGATAATGTCTTAAAATATAAAAAATAAAAATATATTATCATTAAATTTATTTCTTATTTTTAAATAATATTAATATCTTAAAATATAAAAAATATATAATATACTTAAATTTCGTTTCAAAAAAATAAAATATGCAATCAAAAGCTTGTAATGTAACTTAATATTCTAAATATCTCAACAAAAACATAACTAAATTTTGATTTTGTTTCACTGCAACTATTATAAAATATAAATATATTGATGATATATAAAAAAACAGTACAATACGATACATACACATATATAATATTACTCATTATCTTATCAAATTTCTAAACAAAATAAAATAAATTTATTTTGTTTCACTACTATTTATTTATTATTTAAATATTATTTAGTATATAATATATTATGATAGTTCAAAAGCTTTGATATAAAACAATACATAATATTTATAACATTTTAATATTATTTTTTTTTTATTTTTCATTTTTTGTTTTGGTGTCTTGTCTATTAATATTTCATCAGTACGAGGCACACGACATGTACAAACTATTAACCACATTATACCATATTTGTACTGTGCTGAGGCGTTCATAGTTGCATTAATACACTGGCACCATATCTGCTTCTAACCCGGTGCCTGCAACAATATGACTCTGCTAGTCCTATTGAACCATTCGTTGACCTAAAACTTAGACGGACACGCGGAATTCCATAGACCAGTTCTACCTTTCAATCCAGTATTCGGGAAGACTGGAAGAACAATCTCCGTACTTCTGTGCCATTCCTTTACCAGTGGATGGTGATCACTGAGAGTCATCAGACAACAAAACCCTACGAACAATAGAGTATAGACGCGGTTCACATATAAATAAGCACACCAAAACATTCCCATTCCCATTCCCATTCCCTGTATCAAATTAACCCGCAGCTTCCCCTTGTTTGCCCTCGCCTTCTCTAGTGTTCCCCGCCCCTCTTTCTCACACACACCAACCTTTCCAGGGATCTCCTCTTCTATCTTCCTTGGTGGTGGTGTAAGTGGCCAATAATGGCGTCGGAGGATGTGAAGAGCACTGGAGAAACAGCCGTGACGACGATCGTTGGCTTGGCTGAGGAGGCAAAGCTTGCTCGGGAAGGCGTCAAGGGGCCGAGCTACGCTGTTCTCAGTATTTGCAAATCCCTCGTCGCTGGTGGGGTCGCTGGCGGAGTGTAAGTGTCACTATCTCGATCCGATCCGAATCCTGTTTATTCCTTTATTTGTTTGATCATTTAATCTTGCGATCGTTGATCAGTACTATTGTTCTTGTATTTTCTGGTTTCATCAGCTGCTCGATTATACATTTGTTTGTCGTAGTACAAGATATCCTTCCTTAACAGTCCGTAGTAAACCCTAACTCAAAAGTGACTGGAGGGCTTGAATTTATTATTTGGTACTTTCAGATACAGATGGGGACTTTTGAGCTATATTCATTTGAATAAAACATGAAATATAAAGGGAAAAAGTAGTGATTCAATTTGATTTCTCTTATCATTTATAATCAAATGTATCTTTTTCCTTTTGAGATTTATTTGGACTTGAGCCCAGAACCTTTGAGATTGTTAATAGGAAGCTTCCTTTTTCTGTGGCATCTGTATTGTTAATCGAGACTGATTTTTTCTCGGTTAGACCTTCCTTCAATCCTGCTTTTTTAGGACAACAAGACCTGAAACATAGAAATTTACTTGTTTGTTTCCCTTTTAGTTGGGTAGGAGTTTCTCATTCCAACTGTAATTGGTTGGCACAAAATTTATAACAACACTTATTTATGTCTTTAGTGCTTACCTTAACTTGCTATGCTATAGGTCCTGTTTTCTGATTAAATTAATAAAAGCAATGTTTCCTTTCAATCATTGACCTTGGAAGAGTTTTCTATTCTGATTGAATTAGGTAAATAACAAAGTTGTTCCATTGGAGGATTAGTTCATATGTGGAGAAAAAAAGGCTGTTTCTATTTGGGGGCTTTATAATCCATTTTTTATTTGAGATCCCTGATCTTATGCTTTCAGAATGGGTTTCATTTCTAGCCTACCCCAATTTATTTGGGATTAAAGGCTTTGTTGTTGTTGTTGTTGTATAATCCATTTTTAATATATGATTATTTTTTCATGCAACCAGTATTGTATTGGTACCACTTGAGCCCACATCACCAAAGTACTTCATGTTGTAATCCAAGTCTATTTTTGAGACAATAGATTAGTGTTTATTATGATAGAGGCCTTTTCTCTGGGCTCAATCTTTGTGGTTTCAGTTGACTTGAGTTCTAAATTTAATGCTTAAAACAATAACTGGAATCAGACAGCTGAAATATTTGATTTTCATTTGTCGTGCTTTTGTTACTTAAATCTTGTGGTCAAGTAAGCAATTTAACTTTTGAATTAGATTCTTCATTGAATTATTCCATCTCGAAAGTGGTAGCTGAAAAGGAAATACAATATTGCAAGCTGAACTTTTGGAGGTTGGCTGGTAAATTTTGGATTAAAATGGATATTTTTTTTTGAAGATATTGAATACAAAGGATTATTCTAAGTTTTATAATTCTATTACTGATACAACAAAAAACAAGGTCTTTAATCCGAAATAAATTGGGATAGGCTAGAAATGAAAACCAACCAGAGTAAAAAAAGATGTATTTACTGATCACCCTAGGATTAAAGTTGTCTTTCCTTTTGAAAAATTGGATCTGGATGTGTGTGAAGTTACCATTTGGTTAGAACTCAGAAGGCTTTCCCAAGTGCTATTAAGAAAAAAATTGTATCCTTTACAAATAGTACCTTGATTACATTGGCTTGAATCAGAAACAAGATTATTTTTGACTAATTGAGAAGCCTCATAAGTCTGTATTCCAAAATGCAGCGGTCATGGTAAGGCTGGTTACAGCCTTTTGTTGAAATGCTTTCCTAGTATGATACAAATATATGTGGATCTGATTGTGTAGCATCTTTCTTTTTTGCAGTTCTCGTACTGCTGTTGCTCCACTTGAACGGATGAAAATCTTGTTGCAGGTTTGGAACTTCTTATGTTTATATATCTTAGGTTAAATATCTTAATTATACTTTTATTTGACTGATTTGTCAGTGCTAAATCAAATTGAAACTAATGATGGCACTTCGCAGAATCACAGACTATTGATGAAAAGTTTGGATGAATTTGGGCTTAATTAGGCCTAACTTGCACAATGTGGCCCTGATGGGCCCCCTGTTACTGTGCACCGGTGTACCGGATAAAATTTTGGCTTGCTGAAATTGAGGTCGATCATTAAATAGGTGCCTTTAATTACTATCAGCTTGTCTTGGGCAGGTTGTGCCGAAGTTGATATGATGGATTGTAAATTGGTTATTTAATTCTATTTTTCTTTATGAAGGTTCAAAACTCACATAATGTAAAGTACAATGGCACAATCCAAGGGCTAAAGTATATTTGGAGAACTGAGGGACTTCGTGGCCTTTTTAAAGGCAATGGTACGAATTGTGCGAGAATTGTCCCAAATTCAGCAGTCAAGTTCTTTAGCTATGAACAAGCATCGAGGTAAACTAACTGCTTTCTATTATGGGTGGGGATCACTTGACAATGGGTTATTTTGACAATCTTCACAATGGATTTTCAAATAAATACTAAAACAATCTTAAAAATAGAAAAAACCTTATGGATATGTTCTTCTATTTATAGATTGACGGTGATTCAAAATTTCATGCAATTTCATTATCATTTGATACTACATCAAGGATCATCAAATGATCCCTTCCCTTCTATTATTTTATTTGAAAATCCATTGTCAAGATTGTCAAGATTACCGTTGTCAAGTGATCCCTCCCTTCGATTATTGTATGTGTATTGCTCTTGTATTTTGTAAGATGATTTGGTAGTTCTCCAAATCTAATGTCTAGCTTGCTTCCTGCTAAAATGGGATAAATCAAAGGTGAAAAAAATAAATAACAGTTCAACTATAAGCTCCTAACAAACAGAATTCAAGCAAAATAAATAATGAAAGCAGAAGATTTGGATCACGAACGAGTATGATTTCCAGTTATTAGTACGATCTTGCCTCTTAATCCAATAAAGCTATTTATTTAACTAGTTACTGAGCATATGATGCCGTGTTTTATGTTATATTTGGTTACTGATTAGTATTCATTGTAACAGTGGTATTTTGTGGCTATATCGGCAGAATACTGGAAATGGTATGAATTTTTCTTTTTCCACTTATATTTCCTTATTGAATACTACTGTATTGATTGGATTTAGCAGCATGCAGTTGATTATTTTGCTGCACTGCTGCTTTTGTGATTTTAAATTGAAGTTGATAAAAAAAAAATTCTAACCATAAGCAAGCACATTTTGCAGTATTTAGAAATTATTGCAGCCCGAATACTTGCAAGTAATAGTTTTTCTTCGCCATTGTTGACATTTTGTAGAGAATGCTGAGCTTACACCAGTATTGCGCCTAGGAGCTGGTGCATGTGCCGGTATAATTGCAATGTCCGCTACCTATCCAATGGATATGGTTCGTGGAAGGATCACAGTGCAGGTCTGTCTACTTTTCTCCCTACTCTTTTACACTTCTTTTAATTTTATAA
Organism: Schoenoplectus triqueter; assembly: GCA_964058805.1. Taxonomy (NCBI): domain Eukaryota; kingdom Viridiplantae; phylum Streptophyta; class Magnoliopsida; order Poales; family Cyperaceae; genus Schoenoplectus; species Schoenoplectus triqueter. The sequence goes on along the minus strand of CAXKVV010000295.1, from coordinate 8,970 downwards.
GCTATATATAACTCTGCGAACTTTGGAATACAGACGGAGAAATCTCCATACCAGTATAGAGGCATGTTTCATGCATTAGGAACAGTTTTCCGTGAGGAAGGCTTCAGAGCTCTCTATAAGGGCTGGCTTCCCTCTGTTATAGGAGTTGTAAGCCCCCTTCCCCCCTCTTCTCCCCTCTGTAGATTGAGAATGACCAAAATGATCTTGTCATGCATGTAGTTGCAAATGCATGAATTTAAAAATCATAAAACTGCTGTGCTACTTTTGAATAATTCTCTCTTTTTCCCCTTCATGTCATCATGTGCACTGTATACAGTTCTTTTTTTTGCATTCATTTGTAGTATATTCTAATTGTTGTATGCTTGCCGGTCTAGTATAGAGGTGCAATTGTTGATGCACAATTAGTTGGATGTTCTGATAATGAAGAAGGAAAAACGAGAAGAAGTAACATATATTAGATCCTAGATCCTCTTTCGAAGCTTCTTTTTAATATTTTCAATTTTTTTCATGGTTGCAGATCCCATATGTGGGCCTAAACTTTGCGGTCTACGAGTCATTGAAAGACCATATATTGAAGCAGAATATGTTTGGTCTGGCAAATGACTCAGAGCTGGGGGTGGTGACACGGTTGGGTTGCGGTGCAATGGCAGGCACAATTGGACAAACGGTAGCGTACCCGCTCGATGTAATCCGGCGGCGTATGCAGATGGTTGGCTGGAAGGATGCTGATGCCATCATCACTGCTGGTGGTCACAACCGACAGGCTCTTGAGTACAACGGAATGGTGGATGCATTCCGCAAGACTGTCAGAAATGAGGGCTTCGGTGCCCTCTACAAGGGCCTCATCCCCAACTCAGTCAAGGTATGTATGGGAATGGTATTTAAAGCAGATTGATTAGATACAGTTATGTATATTTAGGGAAGGATCTTGCCAGTTGCCAATTAGTTATCAAATCTAAGTTTGTCCACCATAAGCCACTAAAGTTTCAGTTATCTTCCAATGATGTGGTAACATGTTTCATCCAAAAACTAAACATATAGGTTGCTGCCATCAATGGATGCATGGTTTCCTATTCATCAAATGATTTCAATTCTTCAACAGTCTGAATTTATGATTCTTGATGCATTCCAAATGATAAATCAAATGCTTTCTTTTTATAAAAAAAATGGGCTTTATATATGTCAAGAAAACTGTTAATTTTTTTAGATTTGCAACCTTATTTTTTAATCAGTTTTGAGTTATATTATTAGATTGTCAAACAATTTTATTGTCAATGGAGCCCACCCAGTTTTACATTGCATAAATAATTAGGCTGGTTTTTGGGTTTGGAGGTTGAATCTAAATTCGACCTTAAATCCTCCCAGTTACTCAGTCCTTCCTTTCCCATACTTCATATGCAGATCCGGTAAGCTAAAGGTGTATTTCAAGTTTTGCCCTAACGGATCCATTGTGAGATTCCTATGGAACCTATTTAATTGGATGTAGATGGAATCTATTTGATTAGATGTAGATGTTTTGTTTGTTGTGAGATGTCTTGTTAAGATGGTTTCCATTGGTCTGTTGACAGTTGCAATCTAATCTAACGACACCAATTTGAGCGCTTCTTCTTTTGAGATAACCAATTTGAGCACTTATTGTTCTTTTTTTTTTAACATGTCCATTCCAGTATTTATGAAATTTGATCTATTATTTTGCTTCAGGTGGTGCCCTCAATTGCTATTGCATTTGTATCATACGAGTATGTGAAGGATATTCTTGGAGTAGAGATGCGAATTTCAGACTGAAGCAATGCAGACTTATTTATAGATTGTTATTTTTTGTAGGCTATTGGCTGGTTTCCTTTTATTATTTAACTTCTAGTTTCAGTTGGAGAGGATATATTTAGAAAAACCTCTTTAAAAGCATAAGGGTATCTGTGCCCATGTTGTCTATAACTTGGTAATTTTCTACCAAACCTTTTGTTTTCCATTGGTGCAAAAATAAGGCGGTGCTAGAGAGAGGGGTCTCAGCGTGATCCTTATAAATTGTATGTGTTCAATAGTTTCAGTAATAATTCTCGCATTTAGCAAGCAACTTTGGATTTTGTTTGTTCTTTGTTTTGCTGTGCCCTGTACTTCAATTAATTTTTCAAGCAAAAAGGTTACTGGTGCTAGAGAGAGAGGTCTCAGCGTGATCCTTATAAAGTGTACGCGTTCAATAGTTTCAGTAACAATTCTCGCAGTCAGCAAGCAACTTTGGAATTTGTTTGTTATTTCTTTTTGTGTCCTGTACTTCAATAAATTTTCTCAAGCAAAAAGGTAATATGGTGCACTTGTTTTGGGCATCTTTAATTTTACGTTTGGGCTGGATGTTTACAAGTTAGCTCTGTTAGTTTGTTTCCACATGAAAAAGTTACATTCAGGTTTGTCTTCTACCAAAAAAGAAGCAACGAACATACACAAACAATAAATAAAGATGAAATCTAGAGCACATTTAAAATGCTAGATAAAACACAACAACTAGAACAATCATTAAAACACTGTGCAACACACTAATGTTAAAATACCAGTACAGTATAATGGACACTTTAATTTCTTTTTTCTGTGCAACAAAAGAAAACTATATATCCGTGGTATATCCTAAAGGAACGAAAAATAGAAAGCAACTCGGATGGAATTGGGAGAAAATTTAGCGGACTTCAGAATCTGATGCGTGGCCTGATCGCCGCCTTCCAGTCGGGCTGATAACAGAGTGTAGATCAGACTTCGTTCTCTGGTTTCTTCGCAGTGTCCCTAATTGAGGTGGCAATTTGGCTTTTGGTTTCTCACCTGGGGAAAAAGAATAAAAACGAGAAAACAAGATCAGCAGATTTGATTTTCCTCACGTGATGTACTGGTGCACAGCCCAGTTCTCGTTTTTTATCTTCACAGATCAGCATATTAATTTAATTTCGCATTGACAAAAGTTGTTCCACAGCGTTGAATTTATATGAGAGAGTGTAGTAATGTTAGTAAAATTAGAGTGTAGTAATGTACAAGTTACTTCCTATGCTTAGTAAAATTAGAGAGTGTAGTAATGTACATACCAACTTGTTTGATTTTCTTCCCATCCACCTTCTTCATGACAGTTTTCTTATTTATCTCTGGAATAGTTGCCGGCACTGATCGCACTGAGAAGTTCGCAAGAGAGCATATGTCATCATTCAACAGTGGACCAAACCCATTCTCATCTCCATAGAAAGATGTGCCATCACTCTCTGATTCAGTGCTCTTCTCTTTGTTACCTTTATTCATTCTTTCTCTCTCAATGACTTTGTACATGTACATCTGGAATGGCACTTCCGTCACAAGTGTGTCGCCTTTACGTTGCGAAGACAGGTTCCGTCTTAAAATGCTCATTTCTATGTCGCAGTACTCAATTGGTGGTACTGGCGAGTCAGGCTGGCCGTGGTCAGGATTCAGGATCAAGAACCGTTTAACATACCGAAGAATACGGCAAATGGAGGAGAAGCTTGGCCTCTGTGCTGGGTCATGTTGCCAACATTTCTTTGTTAACAGAGTGAGGTATTTAGGGGATTGAAACGGAAATAGAGGTCTCTCAGTGGCCCGAATATTTTTGCTTATTTTATCCCCATGTAAATGGTTATCTTCAAAAGGTACTTTTCCAGTTAGTAGTTCGAAACAAATCATGGAAAAGCTGTACACATCGGCCTTTTCGGTGCGTCTAATGTCAGCACTGGCATTTTCATGTGACAACACCTCTGGAGCATACCATATACATGAGTTTGCATTTACTGGATTTCCTGAATCTGGTAACTCGAAACCTGTAACTTTCACGTGCAAGTAGCCATCTGGGGAAGTGCTTCTAGGCTTGACCAGTATGTTACCAGGACTCAAGTCACCATGATAAATCTTCTTTGAGTGCAAATACTCCATTCCTCGTGCAATTTGGAGCATTATATCAACTGCCACTACAAGGGGAAAAGGTAGACGCCTATTCGGGCTACATAACTCCTTTATATAGCTCAATAGATCTTTCTTCATCAGCTCTGCTAATATAAAGCACTCTTTCTTCTCCTCTTCATAAAAGGAATACAAGCAGTGTAATACATTTGGGTGATTGATGGATGATAAAAGGGAGATTTCCTGAGTTAATGGGCCAAGCTCTCCAAAAACGTGCTTAACTGCAAAGCTTGCACCGTACCACTGAGCTTCTTTGATTTGGCTGTCGGCAGCCAGCCGCCTCCTTACTTGGTACTCGTTCAGTAAAACCGTGGCTTGGTGAGTTTTCCCTTTTGGATCGAGTAAGACATCAGCCAGACGAGCCTGCTGTTTCGTAATTGGTTTTGATTGGTTCCGTTTCATTTCTTCTATGGCTTGCGAGAGAAGCCACATGTCCTCCTTCCATGCTGTCTGCATTCTCTTGCAGAGATCTTCTGTAGCCAAAAAGAGCTTGCCAAATCTGTGGTTGGTTGGTTGAACTAGGTTCAGTATAAATGAGATTAATTTGCATGTTTGGTCATGTTTTACCGGTTTCATTCTTGTTTGCTTTGGCAAAATCAAAACAAATTGGTGGTTAAATGAAGATAAATTAAGTAGGACTCACTGTATGGAAACCAGTATCTAACATGGTAACTACAATACAGGGGCAGCATCATATACAAACGTTTTCTAAATTAATAAAATATATAACTAATAAAATTGAATGTTGAAAGCATTTTACTGAACCTGTACTGGAAGATTTTTTTATCCAGCAATTCAGAGTCATATTTCTTCCTTAACAACACTTTTTTTCTGGCAATCTCCTTTTCATCACACCCAGAAAACTCCCCTGCATATTCAATCGCCTCGAGCACCACTGATAAGCACCAGAGCAAATTATGCAGGTGGATTTCCACACAATCCATGTTCCCAGCAAGTGCCACTGCCTTGGCCCACCAGTCCCTGCCAGGCTCCAAGCACGATCTTATATATGTGTCGGCTTCTTTAAATACACGGTTCAACTCCCTCAAGGGGTTTTCTAGGGTTTTCCACTTGGTATGTTTCTCTTCAAGGCGGAGGTGGGCCTTCACCTCAGTGGAGACCGAGTCAAATGCTAGGGATAGCATGTCAGCAAGGAGACGGCATTGACGGTTGTTGATATGGATCTCATCTTCGAACAACATCAGGGTCTTGATGCCTCCTAGGGTTTCACCGATATGACGAAGCTGTTCCATCCTCAAAATATGGAATTTTGAGGATGGATATTTGAATGTGGTTTCTCTTTTGGCTCTCCTTCGCTTTTCTCTGTTATCAGGTCTTAATAACACTGTTCTCCTTAAACAACTTATATTTCTGTGATGAAGAGAGTGAATAGCTGCATTTATGATCGGTTTATATGCCTGATGAATAAATAAGACTCAATTAGACAACATTCTCAAAATTTCTTATAAAACAAACTTTAAAAAATCTGACCTTCATTGTTATCAGTAAAATCTTTTAGTTGGAGGCAAGTTTTTCTTTCAAAGATTGATAAGAAATAAATAGTTGATGGAAGATGGTATTTGCATTAAAATTGACAAGATATATTTCAGTAACTGAATATAACTTAAATAAATTACAAGATACAATAATTTTGAAAACAATTGATAACTCATACTCGACAAAAGTTCCACTACATGTGGAAATACAAAGAACCAAATTAACTTGAATTTGGGTTGCTCAAGGCCATGCTGCCAAATTCAGAATTGAAAAAGAAACTCTTTAAAATTTAAAACAAGAACTGAGAACTCCACAACTACACTTGAAATTAATACAAATCAAGACTACGAGTCATACCGTACAAAATCTTCTATGCTCCGATTATCCTTGCCAGAACCCAAAATGCCAAATTGTCGAAAATATCTTTTATTTTTTATTTGAACACACATAAAAAATGTAGAAAAGGAAAGCACCAACGAATTGGTATTGGTACTGTGATCCGAAAATCTTGGAAGTTCTTAGAGAAAGTTGGTTGGAGAAAAAGCCAGATGTCTATATTTAGTCAAAAATGGAGTTTGTAGAAGAGGAACAACAACTATTATAAAGAGGGCTTGATAAAGAGACAACGCACCTCTCTGTCTAGTTTACCTTTGCAATGGTAACAACTCGTTTTCTCTCGCGCGTTTCTCTTTTATGAAGTTACAAAGAAATAAATCCAACTTCTCACATACTACTTGCCTACAGGGGCGGTTTCCCTCTTAACTCGGGGGCATTTTGGTCCAGTATTTTATTTTTCACAAAGAGGCAGAGAGGCGTGTTCGTTTTCAACCCGGACGTGGGATACGGTGGGTTTGAGTTGTAAATCCCATACTCTCTTTACATTTTAAGTGGAGAAAAAATTATGGACGCGACTAATAGTATCTCATTGATACTCTCAAAAAATTCTTTCGCAAATAATTTTTTATTTTCAGAAAATTTCGTTCAACTGCACTTAATAAACTTTTCTTTTAAGCGTGCACGTAATTATTAATCTGCCACATACAGACCATTAGCGCAAAAGTACACGTGACAATTTATAATTTCCGGATTGCCAATCTCGTATTCTATGTAATTATATTGTACATGTATTTATATATATAAGTAATATTTAAAAAAATATAGGTATTTAGATTTTTATTTTTATATAATTATTTATGTTAGTTATTGAGATATATATAATACATGCATAATAATACATTATATGTAATTAGATATAATATCTAGGTGTTTAGATTTCTTACTTATATATTTATATATGTATTTTGGGTATTTAGATATTATATCTAGGTATTTAGTTTTCTCACTTGGGTATTTAGATATTTATTCTTACATATTTAGATATTTAGATTTCTTATTTAGATATTTATAGATGTATTTTGGGTATTTAGATATTTGTTTTGGGTATTTAGATATGTGTTCTGAGTATTTAAGCATAATATCTAGGTATTTAGATTTTTTATTTAGGTATTTATAGATGTGTTCTGAGTATTTAGATATTTATTATGGATATTTAGATATGTGTTATGAGTATTTAAGTATAATATCAAGGTATTTAGATTTCTTATTTAGGTATTTAGATATGTGTTTTGAGTATTTAAATATCATTTTTATGTGATTATCTGGAGTATGTGTTTTCTTTCAATTATTTACTGAATAACACGAAAAAAAATTAAATTTCACAAAATAATATTTTCTCATAAAGCAACAAGTATACTTTAAATATATGTTTATACAATTTTATCAGCCTAATAATATATTCAATATCACAACATTCTAATTTATGTTCAACATCAAATTTATAATACATGAAACAGATTTCAACATCATAAGTTATAAGGAAGAGAGAATTCAAAAAAAAGCGCTACACACCAGATCTAATTGAGGAAAATATTGAAAAACTATATATATGGGATATTGGGCTCAATTAGTACGTGCTTAATTAAAATAAATGAGCGCTGATAATGCGAGGATTATTTGAGGGATGAAGGGTCCGGAGAGAAAAATATTTTCTCAAAAATTATTCACTCAGATCAAATTAAAATTTTCTGGTATTGCTGGAACCAAGATAAATGGTTTTGATGAATTCCATTCCTAATGGAACCCGTGCCTAAAGAAATTGTGTTTGCCAAACGGGCCTGACTCTTAAAGCATTATGTTGCAGTTCTTCAGTTTCTCTCTATGCTGAAAAGCTTAAAATAGTTCAACAAAGTTCAGTAACCGGTCAAAATTCAGTTAACCGGCCGGTTACAACAAAAGTAAAAAATATGAACAACTTACTGGATGGTAGTGGTAGAAATTTTTATTGTCTTTCGCGCTGCACCGTGCAATACGATTTTTAAACTGTTCGATCTACATAGAGAGAGATTTATACTTCATCAATCTCAAAAAACTTTGTAGTATGCGCGCATGCTACCTTCGTGCCACGCAGTAGACGATGACGATCCGGATGATAGTGAGTACTTTAAAAAAAAAATCTTGAGTCTCGTTTTCAAATTAAATTATTGGTGTTGACTATCCATTGATTCCAGTCATTTTATTTGCTTCAAACTTTATTCGTCAAAGGCAATCGAAGGAAATTCTAATTTGTGAAATACAACCAAACTTTTAACTGATAATTTCGTAGTGACGACCGTCCGATTGATAATTCATTTATTAGTCTTCAACTTTTAGTTACGAACATTTAATTTAACTAGCCGGAACTCATCCGTTGTGCGGAATCATCTAATATTAAAAATATTTATATCTAGCACTAATTTTATTATAAATAAATAATATATTTTATTTAAATATAATTTATGTTAAATCAATTATAAAGCCTCTTAAATTTTTAAATAAATTTAATTTATTATTTAATAAAAGTCAATGTACATAATATAATAATTTTTTTAGTATGATTGTATAACGTGTAGTTTTTTTAGGATAAAACTTAATAATAGTTGATATTTAATTTATTTGATATATAAATTTTATTTACAAAATAATTATATCAAGAATTATTTTTATTATAAATAAATGATATATTTTTTACTTCGATATAATTTATATCTAAATCAATTATAAAAGCTCTTAATTTTTTAAATAAAAGTAATTAATCATTGAATAAAAGATAACTTATAAAATATAATATATTTTTAGTAAGATTGTACGTAACTTTATTTTTTATAATAGAATTTAATAATTGTTGATGTTTAATTTATTGATATAGAAATTCTTTTTTCAGTCCTCCTATAAATTCATGGTAAAAAAATATAAAATAAAATGGGGAGAAAAAATGACATTGGTAAACATATGAATAATTATTTTTTAAAACATTGATCCACACCAATCGATTAGGGGCATTTTGGTCATTAAAAAATATAAATAATGAACAAATCCAGTTCATAAGCTCTTTATAATATAGTATAGATATATTTTATTTCTTTTAAGAAAAAGTAAATTCACTTTATTTTTTTAGCTTTTTTGTTAATACATTTGATTAGTTCATAATGCATG